>LPNX010548857.1:56872-130117 GCA_001517045.1 Pseudotsuga menziesii
ACCTACTAAAAAATGACCTCGGGGCACCGATCTCTATCACACCCTAACGGGTGCATTACGAACACAGCCCCAGAGACTCCATTTCAGCCCACATATTCCTTGCGGGTAGCCGTATAGGCTTTGTTTTGGACATACTCCAAGTACTCTCGGGTATATCTGGAGTATCCCTTAAGCCTAATTTAAACAACTCATACTCCAATTTTAACTTAAAACGTACCAAGATGCAATCGCAAAACATTTATTCCAGACACATGCAAGCACACTGATCTTTTTTTACTCCATTTTTAAGGCACTGGTCTTTTCTGCTTCATATATATATTGTGTATCGACTTTGTGCTTTCGTGTGTATCTTCATATCTTGTCATCTTGATTGTTTATAGTTAAAATCTTCAAACTCGTAAATAACTGATTCAGTTTAACATCACCACACTAAGAAATCATCCTTAGTAACTTAATAGGGTCTACCCCCCTTGGATTCGTTAGGAGTTGAGCCTAAATGGAGGAGTCAAGAACAAGGTGACAACCTTGACTCGAGACTTGCCCCCAAGGACACACCGAGTGGCTTGAAGATTTCTGCCACGTGATCCAGGTGTGTGAAAAGGCGGCAACAGGGCTCAACAGACACTCTCCTCCGCAGGAGACAACATTAGAAATCCGGATGATCCAAGGAGAACCTGGTCTGATTTCCAAAGAGAAGGTATTGCACTCTCTTGTCCCAATAATTTGCTGTCTGAAACTTGATATTTGATGATTAGTTCAGATCCAAAATCCTACTATCATGCTTGGAAGGATCTGAGATGGCAAGTTGCCATGGATGAAGAGATGAATTCTCTTCAGAAAAACACTGCTTGGGAGCTAATTTCTCTTCCTCTGGTAAGGAAATTGCTTCAATGCACGTGGGTGTTTCAAACCAAGGTTGCTATTGATGGAAGAACCTACAAATATAAGGCAAGGTTGGTAGCAAAAGTTTTCTCTTAAGTCCAAGGAGTGTATTACCTTTGCACCGATTGCAAAAATGGACTCCATCCGCCTTGTTTTGGCAATTTCAGCATCCAAGCACTGGGAAGTGCATCACATGGATGTTAAGTCAGCCTTTCTACATGGATATATTCATGAGGAGATATACACGAATCAGCCTAAGGGATACATCACTGATCCATCTTTGGTTTGCAAGCTAAAGAAGTCACTATACGGGTTAAAACAGGCCCCAAGAGAGTGGTATTCCAAGATGGATGCCTTCCTTCTCTCGACAGGACCATCATTATGCAATACTGCCTGAATGATGAGCAGATTGCAGACATATTCACCAAGATATTTTTAGAAAATAATTTCACATACCTCCGTTCATTGTTGGGGGTGAGTTCATCAGGGTGATTCAGACTACTTTCAGTGTTTAGCTTGAGGGGGGGGGGGTTTCCCACTAGGTTTTCCCTCTTTTCCTCACTTAGTTTGTTTTGAGCATTGTTTCAGTTTCAGATTTGTACAGGGTGACCTATGGCCTTATTTTCCAGGGCCCTAGAATTTTTATGCATTTATGTTTTCTAACTCTTCCTGAGTATAGCTTAAGGGGGGGTGTTGGAGACATTTACCACCATACACACTCTTTTTGGTCAAATTGGCCTAGTTAAACCACTACCCTAAGTAGTATTGGAATTAATTGACATCAATGGAGCATTAAATGTCATCATCCAGTCTCACCCACGCCTACCTTCAGTCAAGGAGGCTAACTTAGCCTTCTCCTACATTTTGGGAGCTAACTGGAGCACTCTGGGGGTGATCTGAGTGATATTAATGCACCTAATTGCTAACTGGTGGTTGCAATTAGTTAAACAAGTCAGTTAAGGCACCTCCTCTCATTAAATATATTATTTTATGATTATGTAATGAACTAGAGTCAATAGGGGAACCTCTACCAACTTTTGATGTGTAGTTCAACTTCAGTTAACCTCATCAGGGTTCATTGGAGTCAATGTAGCGCTACCTCTTGATGGTTGGTGAGCTGTGACATGTTTTTGATCTCTTTTAGTTGAGACTCAGTCATTTATTGCACTTCAAATTTAGTTAAGGTTAGTTGAGTCATTTAGGGTTTTGATCAGTGGTTAACTGAGTGTGAACCATGGCTTACAGTCAGTTAAGCTAGACTCACTCATTCAATTCGAATGACCTCATAATGAATTCAAATTGTCTCTTCATTCATGCTTGTAGAATGACATTGTAATTGTAATCATTCATTCTTTATGTGAATACAGAGCGACTACTATTCCTATAGACCGATTACACCATTTCATGAGTTATTTGTTGATTAATCTTTGATGAGATTGATGCTTTGTTCCTAGATCAATATACAAGATTAATACATTGTATAATGTGGAAGGACTCGAACAAGATGTGCACGAACCAATAACAGTACTGAGAATGGCCGACATGCAAAGTCAAGACAACTGAGGAATGGCTGACTTAGGTTTCAACTTCCTTTGAACAAGAGCATAAAGGAAAATGGTGACTGAACATAAGCAGCATAGACTCGATATGAAAACTGGGACATCTTTGTGATGCAGGAGGCATAGGTAGAGGCTTCATAGGGACTAGAAGCTTAACTAGTCGGTGGATATAAACTCAGAGTAACGAGTATAGCTCCTAAAGTCAAACTAATAACCCAACCAATGGATGTGATATATAGTGCTATGTTCGAAGGCAACACGACTTGGCTACTGCCAAAGATAACATCTTTTCTTGTCCAGCTTTTTGGTTTTTTGATTTTTTTTGGACTTTTGAAAATATTTTGAAAATCTTGAAAAAGAAAAAAGTGCTTTATATTTACAAATATAGGAAGAGACAAGTGTTAGGGGTCAAACAAGCTAGTTCCAAGTAGCAGAACATACCTATGCTCAATGCAAGGAAACATGTGCAGGATAATGACACTTGATGGAAGGTCCCCTCGCGATAAAAAAATGGGGAATCAAGCTGTAAAAGATATGTAAAAAGGCTCTACCTAGCTAGACATGAGACAAGATCAGGCTATATGGCTGATAATCAAAGTCAGGGAATCCGACATAAGGCTCAATAAGGAAAGAAAAAATCATGATAATACAATTACAACTTGACATATACAAGGGAGTCCCGAGGGAATGGCCAACATAAAGTACAAGAGGAGTATGAATCTCTTGCTCAAGGACATGGTGGGACTAAAAGGGACTCCTAGACCTAAGAGAGGAATCACAGCATGGGTATCAAATGCAAAAGGGAGCTAACTAGGACAACCATGTATAGGAAAGCTCTACCAGTCACATAGTACCACTTCTAACAACAGCATGAAGGTTCCGTGATACCATGGAATGGGTTCGTACCTAAGGTTAAAATGAAATGGTCATAAGGTCATGAAAAATGCAACCGGATATGAAATCCTAACCTATATGCCAGTTCATACGTAATACCTGTGATAGGAATGAACGGGTCTAAACCTCAGAGAGAGTGTACAAAAGATGGACCCTACATGACAACCATATTAGTACAAAACAACCCAAAATAGTCAATAAAGAATCCAAACCGTAGGATATAGGGAGGAATGATCATGACAACTGCATCCAAAGGAAACAATGCGGTGAACGATGGGACATAAACAGGAAAGTAAGGTGTAGAGCCAACGTTCATGCATCCACTAACACCCCCATGAGGATGACCATTGCTGTAAAGACCTGTAACACCCCGATTTTGACCCCGTTTGCATTAAATATACATGATACATATATTGTAAATAATCATGGTGCGGAGCTAAAGGTAAAGTCCCCACCATGGATTTGGTTATGTTATGTTTCGGATAGAAATTGTCACCGATGGTATATCGGGACATGCAGCATACATATTAAGTTGTGGCATCATGTAATTATGCATCTTTAATTAAATAACCCAACTATCTATGTTCACTACAACCAAATTGAGAAGGGGCGTGATTCCTAAGGATAACGAGGGGGAATACTAAACCTTGAGCCATGGGTGGGGTGGGGGAAGCCATGTGTCACCACCCTATTTGTTCTGCTGTTAGTTGGGGCATCTAATTGCTGGCAGGAAAAACCACTATGCCCACACTTGCACTCTCTCCATGACATGCCTTCTAGGCTACGGATGGTCTGTCCACTATCCCGATCGTGATTGTTCATTTTCCTCAGGCAGAGTGGAGTTAAAAGCATTACAATTCCTTGTGTGGGGGTTTGGAATTTTCCCTCTCACACACTGTTTTTCTAGTCGGTGAGATGTCCTTCGTTCTGATCACGCATAGAGCCTACGTTTACGCCACCATTGTCGACTGTGAAGGGTGCATTGGTTTCATCGTTGAGAAGGGACCATTGTTGTCCAACGTTGCTGGTGTGTCTGGACTGTGGGATGATCTGTTGTTTCATCGTGAGCTGTGTGTGCTGTGGTTTTCTTCTGTGTGTTATTTTTCCATAGTTTGTTGGCTGCTTATTTTTCCCTCATGCATAGATTGGGAGTCTATTCTTTTCCCATTTTTGGGGGTCTGCATAAGTTCTCCAGCGATTGTAGTGGGGATTGTGTGTTGTGAGCTCATGGTTGTTCATGGGATGTTGTTTACCATGATTGCTAGACTATGATTTTTTTCCCTTGTGATTTGGCTACTGCAGGTTGCTATGGAATCGTTTTGGCCACGATAGGGCCAAGAACGATTCAGGGAGTTGTTTTCCCTTGTTAAATCTTGAATAACTATTTTGTTGCATGCACGCAGTGGTTTTGTCCTTGGACTACATTGGAGTGGTGAACGAGGGCCTGATGTGCTTGATAAATCTGGTGGTTTGGGAACCACACAGACAGAGCTAGTGGCTGGATTTCTTCTCCACAACCACTGAATAGCACTGGAAGAGAGATCAGGGTCTGAGGGACTGTGTTGTAGAGAAAGGAATGATTTCCTTGTCTTGGGTGTGTGTGGGTGTCCTAGAAACCAGGCGGGTTCTGGTGTAGGTGTCCTTGGCTTCTCAATGAGTTCCCCAACTTAGCATTTAGCATTTCCTAGCTCCTGGATGGCCTGATAAACCCAACTTTCTTGGCTTGGCTGATCCCTTGTTCACGTGATAAACCCAATTGTGTTGGCTTAGCTGAACTCTGTATCCTTGTGGTGTTGTTATCCTTGGCTATGTGTAAGCCTGTTAGTTCCTTATTCCTTGGGGAATCATGCCTGGCTTGGGGGTGGCAGCATTGCTGAGAGATTAAAGAGCATGCAGGCCTATGGTTGGGTGGAACGTTGCAGCGACGTAGCTAGTTGCGGGACAATTTCACTATAAGATAAGTATTCTTTCCTAACTTGTGTCTGCAACTATATTTTCTATTCATGAATGATGATGTGCATGTTGAATGTTGAATCATATATGAATACATGTTTTTTTCTTCCATTATGTATATGAATGATTAATGCATCATAATATGTTTTATGTTTTTAAGTATCATGCTTCAGCATTATATGTATGTATGTTCTTGTTCATGGGGATAGATGCCTAGATGATTGATGTATCGTACCGTCCTCTTCGCCAATCGGAGGGTTGGGGATGTTACAGTGTGGTATCAAAGCTCTGGTTGCAGCATGGGCCTGAATGGTCCATGAAGATGTAGTGACAGAGCTTATGTTGTAGCATTTGGGCCTCAAAGGGCCATGATAAACACTCAACAGAGGTAGGATTGCCTATTGCCAGAAGAAACCAGGAGAAATGGCTGATGACAAGAAAATTCACAAAAATTTGCTAAGTGCCAGAATTGTTAGCTCATCGGAAAACTTAGTGACAAGTTCTTCCGATGCAGTGGAGCACTTAGTGGGAAGGCCACCTGGCAGACGGTAATCCAAAGCAAATTGAGGAAAGGTTGGGTTTGTCAACCGTTAGCTCATCGAGGGACTAAGGGAGAAGGTCATCCGACATAGCGGAAGTGTTAGTCTAAAGATTACCCGCAGCGAAAGAAATTTCAAAAATTTAATGAAGTAATGAAATCATCGGCGATCGGCGATGATTAGTTGATCGCTTCATCGATGCTTAGCTGATTGTGCATCGACATTGCAGAAGGCTAGAGGACTATCCTTCTGATGGATAAAGCCTCTGACTACCGATGCTGTAGAGGAAAGACATTCCGACAGCTGACACAGTGAAATATTTTCAAAAACATTTCTAAGGAACGAAAAAATATTTTGCTGATGAATAGTTGAAGGAAGAGCCGATGGAAGATGAAAAAAAAATTCAAAAAATTCTCTAAGGCACGAGATCATTGGCCATCTGAAAATGTTAGATGTACAGGTCCTTGATGAACATTGAAAGGAATTAGTGGTTTCAGTGCCACCATTGTTGAAGCTTGGTGAACTAATCCTCCAATGATTATAGGTTCCACTTTCCGATACTGTGATGGTTACTAGTTGATGCAGTGACGTGTAGGGGAAGATGGAGCTGATGGAGTCGACAAAAGATAGAGGAAGCTCTCACCGACATATAGTTAAACGAATCAGCGAAAGTGATGGTTGAGCCGATGAACTGGAAAATAAGACTAAAGAGAAAATTTTGAAATTTTTTCTAAGTCGTAGAATCATCGACCAACAGCGAAGATTAGTTGATGACGTTGCCAATGAACATCGAAAGGAATTAAAAATTCACACACCGTCGTTGCGGAAGTCTAAAGAAATAAACCCTCCAATGAGTAGAAGACCCGACTGTCGATGCTGTAGTGACTAGAGGTTCCAACCGCCGATAGGCTTGTGCCGCAGAAACCTTAGAAACATCGTTGGCCATCGTTACGGAAGCATAGACAACTAACTAACCGATGCACAGAGCAACCGACCACCAATGCAAAGGTTAGTCGATTTTACCCGCCGATGTAGATTGAAATTTTAGTCAATTTGAATGCCGAAACCCTGGAGAATTAGCGGGGAAGAGACCCAATTAGATGGAAAATTTTGAAGATTTTGTTCAAAGTCTAAGGTCATCGAAGAAGTAGTAAGGATCAAATCATCGATCAGAAGGAATCGAAGGATTGTAAAATCGTCGTTGTGGCAATATAAGACATTATCCACCCGATGGATAGTAGGTCCGATAGCCGATAGAAGTTTGTAGAAACCACAGTGAGATCACTTTCCGCCATTGCGGCTACCCAAGGGACTGTGCACCCGATAAATAATGCATATGACCGTCGATACCAAGGAGAATCATAGCTGATGAAACCACTGATGGATATATACCTTGGCATCACTGTTACAGTTCAGAGGGTTAGAACACTACAGACCAGAAATGTCAGAGAGAAATAAACGAACAGATTGCCAATGTGCAGTGGGGAAAATTAGTGGTTTTGGCCCCTCAAACGTCGAAATGTTAGTCGGGATGAGATCTGATCCTATACAAGGAGATTTGGGTTTTCAGGGGATTTTTTCAAGCAGTTTTTGACTGTTTTTCAGTGAATTTTTTAGCAGACTATCGGTAGATTACAGGGATGAAAAGGAAGAGAGAAAATTTTTGTGTTTTCAACAAAATTGTTGTTTTCTGAAATTCCAGAAGAGGAAGGTAAGTAGTTCTGATTTATTTTAATGGCATGCATGTAACAGTTTTCTACTAAGACGTTTGGAGAATTATAGACACCTCCAAGAATAGTAAAGAAAAAGGTGGTTCAATAATGAGAACCCATGATGGGTATGATGCTCGAGATTCTTATGAGCATGCAGGAGATGCCATGGGAGAAAATGTTCGAAATGGAAATGATGACATAGATTCTAATGGAAGGAGATTCCAAGAAACACTGTCTGAGGTTGCAGCCACCACAAGAAGCTTTATTAAAGCCCAGGAAGAGCAGCATCAGCTGAATGCTTCCATGTTGCAGAGTTTGACAGACTTGTAGAGAAAGATAGATTCTGGATGAGGTACATCAAGACCAAAAGGCAATAAGAGTAGCACTAGGAGGAGGAGATGGACTTCAAGTGGATCATCTAACTCTAAAGAATCTAGTGGAGATACAAGGTCATCTTCTAGAAAAATGAAAAGAAGAAGGAACCCTAGGGATCGCTCTCAGTATTAATTTAATAAAGCTAAATCTCCTACATTTGATGGTGAAATAAAGACTGGACAAGAGGCTGAAGCTTGGATTTTTTGTATAGAGAAGTACTTTCAAGTGCAGGATTTTTTGGTAAACATGAAGGAAAGAGTTGCCATATTCAATCTGAATGGAAGAGCATCCATTTGGTGTGAACACTTCAAGCAAGTAAGAAGGATCAGTGAAAGGAGATTGAAGTGGAAACAGTTCAAGAAGTATTTCAAGCAAAAATACCTCTCTAACAGGTATTATGATGACAAGATTAAAGAGTTCCATGAGATGATATTGGGACAAAAGACCATGGATGAATATGCAAAAAATTTCTTGGAATTGTTGAGGTATGTCTGGTACATCAGAGATGAAGGTGAAGGTCTAGCGGTTTCTGAGTGGATTGCCTCAGTCTTACAAAGATAGAATTGAGTTTTATGAACCGAGAACTCTTGAAGAAGTGATAAGGAAGGATAAGTATTGCTATGAGCAAAGCAGAGGTAAACCTGATTACCATAAGGCATGGAAGGACAAGAAGAACAAGAAATTTGACCAACGAAGGAAAGGTTTCAAACCTTCTAGATTCAGGAATCAATAGAAGCAGCCATCCAAAGTTGCGAGTAATCCAGTTGGAATGATAGGTGGAAAGCCTAAAGAGCCACAACAAAATAAAGGTCCACTTAAATGTTGGAAATGTGAAGGACCCCACTTGCACAGATATTGTCCACTTGAGAATGAAAGTGCAAGGCCAGCTTATAACATTCTGGAAGCAGAAACAGTGGGTCAAGTAGCAAGGGCAGTCCCTAGAATTTATGCAGCACTGGAGGACCACCAAGAAAATCACTAGTCAATTGTGGTTGAAGTTGTAGGTAAGATTGTTGAACAATATGTTTCTATTTTGATTGACCTTGGTTGTAGTCACAGTTACATTATTCCTAGAGTAGTAGAGAGGTGTGCTTTTAAGAAGGTTAAGCATAGAAAATCTTGGTTAGTTCAGCTAGCCATTAGGACTAAGAGAAAGGTCAGTGAAGTGGTAGAGAAATATCCATTGGTTATGAATGGATTGATCACTTGTGCAGATCTAAATGTTCTACCGCTTGCTTCCTATGATGTTCTCATTGGAATGGATTGGTTAGAAGCTCACAAAGTAAAGCTTGACTGTTACAATAAGACTTTTGAATGCATGGATGAAGAAGGAAACCCAATAGTTGTGAAGGGTATTCCGAAGGTAATTTCAGTAAGACATGTTTCAGCAATGCAGTTGAAGAAGTTATGTAGGAGGGGTTTCCAGTTGTATGCAGCTCATATTCTGGAACCAACAGGAGATGAAACTCCTAGGTTGGAAGACTATCAGGTGTTACAGGAATTCAAGGATTTGTTTCTTGATGAGATTCCAGGGCTTCCTCCAAAGAGGGACATTGATTTCACCATTGAACTAGTGCCAAGAGCAGCACCAGTGTCTAAGACACCCTACAAAATGAGTACACCCAAGATGCTAGAGTTGAAGATGCAACTACAAGAGTTGTTGGAAAATAAATATATCCGATCGAGTGTGTCTCCTTGGGGAGCACCGGTTCTGTTTGTAAAGAAGAAAGATGGTACACTCAAGTTATGTATTGATTACAGATAGTTGAACTAGGTTACTATGAAAAATAAATATCCTTTTCCCAAGATTGATGACCTCTTTGATCAAATGAGAGGAGCAAAGGTATTTTCCAAGATTGACTTGAGATTTGGTTACCATCAGGTGAGAATCAAGGATGAAGACATTCATAAGACAGCCTTCAGGACAAGGTATGGGCATTATGAGTTTGTAGTGGTACCATTTGGTCTCACCAATGCACCAGCTACATTTATGTGCCTTATGAACAATATCTTCAGCAAGTATTTGGACAAGTTTGTTCTTGTTTTCCTTGATGAAATTCTTGTTTATTCTAAGAATGAGGAAGAACATGAAGAGCATTTGAGATTAACATTGCAATTGCTCAGAGAGAATCAGCTGTATGCAAAACTGAACAAGTGTGACTTCTATAGAGATAGAATTTAGTATTTGGGTCACATTATCTCAAAACTGGGTATATCAGTAGACCCTGAGAAGATTCAAGCCATTATGAATTGGCCTACTCCAAGAAATGTGACAGATGTAAGATCTTTTATGGGACTTGCAGGATACTACAGGAGATTCATTGAGGGATTTTCCAAGGTTGCACATGCCATCACTTCTTTGCAAAAGAAGGGGATAAAGTTTGAATGGACTTCTAAGTGTGAAGAAAGCTTCCAGCGGTTGAAGAATCTTCTCACCAGTGCACCAATATTGAAGGTTGCAGACCCAGAGAAATATTTTGTGGTGTGTACCGATGCGTGCAGATAAGGGCTTGGAGGAGTCCTTATGCAGGACAACCATGTGATATGTTACGAGTCAAGAAAGCTGAAGGAGAACGAAAAGAACTATGCCACTCATTATCTTGAGCTTGTAGCCATAGTACATGCTCTCAAGATGTGGAGACATTACTTGATGGGTAGAATATTTCAGCTTAAGGCAGACCATTATGCTCTGAAGTATTTGTTTGATCAACCTACTCTAAATGCTAGGCAAGCGAGATGGCTGAAATATTTATGTGAGTTTGATTTTGAAATCAAGGACATAAAAGGAAAGGAGAATAAGGTAGCTGATGCACTCAGTAGAAAGGTACAGGAAATGCATGTGGCATCTCTTAGTATTTTCCAATCAGATTTAAGGCTGCAGATTGTTAATCATGTTGCTGGAGATGAATTGTATGAGCAGGTAAAAGACAAATTGCAGCAGAAAAGTCTTGAGAAGAAGTATGAAGGATATAAATTGGAAGAATATGGACTTCTTATTTATAAAGGCAGAATTTACATTTCAAATGTAGCATATTTGAGGAGAGTTGTTATGGATGAAATCCATCAAACTCCATATTCTGGTCACCCTAGATATCAAAAGAAAATTGATATAGCTAGAAAGCAATACTTTTGGCCAGGAATGAAAAAGGACATGGCTGAATACATTTCAAGGTGCATGAAATGTCAACAAGTAAAAGTTGAGCATCAACATCCAGCAGGCTTGTTGCAACCTTTGCCAGTTCTGAAATGGAAATGGGAAGTTATTTCCATGGATTTTATTACAGGATTTCCAATGACTTGGAGACAACATGATTCCATCATGGTTGTGGTAGACAAGTTGACAAAGGAAGCACATTTTATACCAGTGAAGTCTATGCATAAGACTGATGACATTGCAAAGATCTTCATGAAGGAGATTTTCAAATTTCATGGATTGTCGAAGGCAATAGTATCTGACAGAGATGTCAAGTTCACTTCCAATTTTTGGAAGGGATTGTTTGCAGATTTGGGTACAAAGATAAACTTCAGCAGTGCCTACCATCCTCAGATAGATGGGCAGACAGAAAGAGTTAATCAGGTGCTTGAAGATATGCTTCACATGTATGTGATCGACAAACCAACCAAGTGGGAAGATTACTTACACTTGGTAGAGTTTTCTTATAATAATGGACAGTAGGCATCCTTGGGGATGAGCCCGTATGAAGATTTGTATGGAAGAAGGTGTGGGACACCAATGACTTGGGATAACCGAGTGAACAGGGTTGTGCTTGCACCAGAATTGCTCAAGGAAATGGAGCAAGAGGCTCTGAAGATCAGGTAGAATATGAAAGCAGCACAGGATAGATAGAAAATCTATGTTGATAAGCATAGGATGAACAGAGAGTTCAGTGTTGGGGATCACGTTTACCTCAGAGTGAAAGAAAAGAAAAGTTCCTTGAAGCTTGGAAGTTGTGCCAAGCTATCACCTAGATATTGTGGGTCGTTTGAAGTGCTTGAAAGAATAGAGCCTATTGCATATAGAATTGCATTGCCTGCTAGTACTAGAGCTCATAATGTTTTTGATGTTTTTTTGCTTAAGAAATATGTACATGATCCTAACCATGTGATAAATTGGGATGTGATTCAGGTGGAACCCGAGGGAGAGTTCCAAATTGAGATAATGCACATCCTCAACAGGAAGGTCACAATGCTCCAAAATCGAGCCATAGGGCAGGTAAAGGTGCAATGGGAGCACTACAGACCTAAAGAAGCTACATGGGAGCTGGAGGATGCGATGCGATTGGCAAATCCATTTTTGTTCAATTTTGAGGAACACTGAGGTAGTACCAGTGTAGCATTTTGTTCAATTTTATAAAGCACTGAGGACAGTGCTATTGAAGTGGGAGGGGAATGTAACACCTCGGTTCTGACCCCATTTGCATTAAATATATATGATACATATATTGTAAATAATCATGGTACAGAGCTAAAGGTAAAGGCCCCACCATGGATTTGGTTATGTTATGTTTTGGATATAAATTGTCACCGATGGTATATCAGGAAATGCAACATACATATTAAGTTGTGGCATCATGTAATTATGCATATTTAATTAAATAACCCAACCAGCTATGTTCACTGCAACCAAATTGAGAAGGGGCATGATTCCTAAGGATAAGGAGGGGGAATGTTAATCCTTGAGCCATGGGGGAGGGGAAAGCCATGTGTCACCACCCTGTTTGTTCTGTTGTTAGTTGGGGCCTGTAATTGCTGGCAGGAAAAACCACTATGCCCATGCCTACACTCTCTCCATGACGTGCCTTCTGGGCTACAGATGGTCTTTCCACTATCTCGATCATGACTGTTTGTTTTCCTTAGGCAGAGTGGAGTTAAAAGGATTGCAATTCCTTGTGTGGGGGTTTGGCCTTTTCCCTCTCACACACCATTTTGCTAGTCGGTGAGATGTCCTTCCTCCTAATCATGCATAGAGCCTATGTTTACGCCACCATTTCCAACTATGAAGGGTGTGTTGGCTTCATCGTTGACAAGGGACCATTGTTGTCCAACGTTGCTGGTGTGTCTGGACTGTGGGATGATCTGTTGTTTCATCATGAGCCGTGCATGCTGTGGTTTTCTTCTGTGTGTTATTTTTCCACAGTTTTGCTGGCTGCATCTTTTTACCTCATGCATATATTGGGAGTCTATTCTTTTCCCATTTTGGGGGGTCTGTGTAAGTTCTCCAATGATTGCAATGGAGATTGTGTGCTGTGAGCTCATGGTTGTTCGTGGGCTGTTGTTTACCACGATTCCTGGACTATGTTTTTTTTTCCCTTCTGATTTGGATGCTGTAGGTTGTTGTGGAATTTTTTTGGCCATGATAGGGCCAAGAATGATTCAGGGAGTTGTTTTCATCTGTTAAAGCTTGAATAACCATTTTTTTGCATGCATGCAGTGGTTTTGTCCTCGGACTGCATTGGAGTGGTGAATGAGGGCCTGATGTGCTTAATAAACCTGGTGGTTTGGGAACCACATAGACAAAGCTAGTGGCTGGATTTATTCTCCACAACCCCTGAATAGCACTAGAAGGGAGATCAGGGTCTGAGGGACCGTGTTGCAGAGAAAGGACTGATTTATTTGTGTTGGGTGTGTGTGGGTGTCCTAGAAGCCAGGCGGGTTCTGGTGTAGGTGTCCTTGGATCTTCACTGAGTTCATCGGCTTAGAATTTATCCTTTCTCAGATCTTGGATAGCCTGATAAACCCAAATTTGTTGGCTTGGCTGATCCGTTGCTCCCTTAATAAACCCAACTATGTTGGCTTGGCTGAACTGTGTATCCTTGTGGCGTTGTTATCCTTAGCTATGTGTAAGCTTGTTAGTTCCTTATTCCTTGGAGAATCATGCCCGAATCAGGGTTGGAAGCGTTGCTGAGATATTAAAGAGCACGCGGGCCTATGGTTGGGTGGAATGTTGCAACGACGTAGATGGTTGTGGGACAAGTTCGGTATAAGATAAGTATTTTTGCCTAACTTGTGTCTGCAACTAAATTTGCTATTGATGAATGATGATGTGCATGTTGAATGTTGAATCGTATATGAATGCATGTTGTTTGCTTCCGCTATGTATATGAAGGATTAATGCATCGTAATATGTTTTATGTTTTTAAGTATCATGCTTCAGTATTATATGTATGTATGTTCTTGTTCATGGGGCTAGATTCCCAAATGATTGATGTATCGCAGCATCCTCTTTGCCAGTCGGAGGGTCAGGGACATTACAAGACTGAGAGAAGGGAGTCAACATCCTCCACAAATGGAGTAGAGGGTGAAATGTGACCTCTCCCAAATCTATGATCACGGTAAGGGGATTTGATGCCCCTAAGTTTGACACCAGGGTCCATACTAGGGCCAAGGATAGATGATAGGATACCAGTCATGCCAAAAATAAAAGGACCTAAAATCAAGAGAGCATAAATATACTCAAGTAACCGTGATCCCAACGGCCAACTAACGTACACAGAGCACACTCCTAAGAAAATCTACATCCAAAATACAAACAAACCAAGGGGAGGATATGTGATCTCCTAAATGCAGCAGTTATGTCTCACCTAAGAGAGGCTTGAAACTCCCATACACTACAAGCAGAGGTATGTAACCAATTATAGTGTCCATTAGCTTCGATGCATAAAGCGATTGTGCTATCCGACCTCTACCTGGCTAGGACACCTACAGACTAACCTCTACAAGTACCCCCTGTGATACCTAGGTAAGGAAACTAAGGTCACCCTGATATAACCAATGTTCAGGTAGATAGTCGGAGGAGGGATCGACCGTATGGGTAGGGTAGCAAATATCGAAACTCTTGAAAGAGCCCCAAGATACGAATACAATATTGGAAATATCTCTGGTGCTCATAGAAAGTGACTAGGGTTCATCCCAATCACAATTGAAAGAACTGCCTCGTGTTTAACTCCCTTGTAAGAGGAGTGTCCTGAGAAACATTAATTATACCAAGGGTTTCACTCTCTCTCTTGGATATACACCTAATTTTTTTGTTTAGTGGTCTTGGAGAATTGACTCACAGTGAACTATTCCAAGACCCTAAAACCTATTCTTGTTGATGCACCCTAGAAAAGAAAAGAGTGTAATTCATTTTATTATGCATTGATTTTAATTGGTTGTAATTACTCAAAGGGTAATGGGCGTGCAACTAATGAAGTTATGACACAACAAGAAGTAAAATGTACACCTAACAAGCAATGCAAATGCAAAGTGTAGAATGAAAAATAGGGTATGCTACTACGTGAAGTCTAAGTGCAATATTTTCCCTTCAAATGTATATGCAATCATTCCTATATGAAAACCTAAACACAACTCTCATCCAAGCAATCCAATGCAAGTACCTTCTTAAATCCATATGTAAGATGCAAGTAAGAATGCAACTATTTTGTATTTTCAATATAAAAGAATGAAAAATGAAAATAAAAGACATCTAAAACTCTCAGTCTCTGCGGCCAGCATAAAACACAAGCCCAACAAGACACCAAGACGAAAACAATAATGCACTGATGGAAAAACAAAAAGGATAAATGACTAAAACTACTTTCAAATAAAAATAAATGAAAAAGCGATCACTGGTCACAAAAGAAGCATCCAACAGACAACATCAGAACCCAAGAAGACCCAACCACACTCACAACCCACCCAGCAACTTCCCACAACATCAAACTAAACCAAAAGGGAGGATGTATACGACTGTTTAAAGAACAACCACATATGTACATGACTTTTGGCCAAAAAGATGCATGTATATGCAGATTTTTGCCAAAAACCTGCATGTATACATGACTTTTGGCCAAAAATCCATGTATGTATGTGACTTTTGGCCAAAAACCTGCGTATATAGAGAAGACAATGGTAAAAAGTAGGCCAAGGGTCAAACCAATAAAGGGGAGTGTCAATGGATGAACATACTATAAAATGTGACACAGAAATAGGGAGAAACAGAAATAAAGTCAATAATATCAAGCACATTGTGCCCCCAAACCCCAAAGAAAAATAAGGAATGTCCCCAGTGGGGTCGCCAATTCTATTACAGAGAGAAACTTCCTATGGCTTGGGGTGTACCACAACAGATAGAGAAACCATAGAAATAAATCCCTTCCCAATATGCAAGAGAAATAAGACATCTAACACTAAAGGATCTCAGAAACTTCCTATGGCTTGGGGGGTACCACAACAGATAGAGAAACCATAGAAATAAATCCCTTCCCAATATGCAAGAGAAATAAGACATCTAACACTAAAGGATCTCGAATCATACCTTATTTTGGATGGTTGAAGTAGATCCCTATTGAGCTTTTTCCAATCCCGCTTACTTTAGCAATTCACTCTCAACAACAGTAAACAAAGCAAGCATGCTATATAATATAGTGTTAGGCCTACTCTAGCATATATAATCAATAATGCATAAGCAATTAAAAATGTCAATGGATTCAATATTCATTTAAATGCACATCATTGGATAGGAAAATATATTTCTATTAATAAAATTAGAGATTACACAAGTGACAACCTCTGTCACCATGTCTAAGAACTAGAGAAAATGATCCCTCCACCTAGGCCTCCACCACCTCAATCCTCCATCTCTCGATAGCAATCTCATAAACAAAGTAAATCTTGGGAAGAACACAAAGTGCTCCAAGGGGAAAAGGGATGCAGACTCGAGTACAAGCAAGCTATGAAAACAATGGACTATAGTTTTCTTGCTCTTCAATTCCTCTCCTTCAATGTATCCAAGGGTTTCCTTACATAATAATCTAAATGGGTAATGGAGGGTAAAATCCGAGTGATCTCAAGGCATATGGAAGGTCAAGAGACAAGTGACTTGGACACACATCAAGGAAAACTCCAAAAATATTTGGCCTTTTGCACACATCCCGATGTACGTAGGTTTAAGTTCAATATCCACGTATATACGTGAGAAAGGGATTAAAAGTCATGTACAACAAATAATAGGTGTTTTTAGGGATGATCTTGGAAACATCAAAGGTATAATATTGGTCCATGGGGTCCAAAGAGTCTGCAGAGGGACAGGGAAGGCCGTAAATGTGTGATCTACCATGTGTGGTAAAATCAGCTGTAACAATTGTATTTCTATAGAAATTAAAAATACACCATCAAATTTTTTTTTCATCCAATGGATCCCAATGTCTCTTCTACAACAATATTGCTTCACTATAACACACAAAATTACATAGAAATCCCAACAATCAACAAATGTGACATATGATTTGCCACCAACAAAACACATCAAGTACCACTACTTTCAAAATATGTAGAAAACATAGTGAATTGGGCTATGTACTCCACTCCTCAATAGAATTGTGAGGGGCCCATCTCCCTCATGGATAGAAAGGGGCACATCTCCCAAGCTATAGAATTTGATTCAAGCAAACTCATAATAATTTCATTATAAAAAATTATTTTTCCTTTGGAAGTGTGACAGCTGATGTCTATAATGACTTAGAGGACCCCCAAGACCATTTTAAAATACCATGGGAAATAATAATCCATTTTGTCCCAAAATATCAACCACATCCAACTCTTTTGAAGAGATCTAGACAAAGATGCTTGGGTTTGACAATTTCTTCTATGAACCTCTACAAGTGCACCCCCCTTGTAACACCTAGAACTCCAAAAATATTATTTCAAACTATTGGACTCAATATTCATCATTAAAACTTATAACCACCTCAAGGGAGGTTAGATCTATGTCCCAATGTAGAATTTCAACAACTTCCCTTAAATCATGGAATTTCCTAGTTTTATGGAAATGGGCCAGATTTGGTCCAAAATTGACATGAGAGCCTATTTAAAATTTTGAACACTTAATAATGAATAATAACACCCTTTTGGACCCTTTCACACCTAACTATAATCCCAATCCATAAGTGGACAAATTTTCCTCATATGATTTTTTTCAATTTTTAACTAGGTAATTTTATTATTATTTTAATTAATCCCCAGATATAATTAATTCCCACTTGAATCCATAGGAAACTAATGGGTAATTTGAGTGTTTCAATATGTTTCTATTAAGGGGACATGAAATTCCTCCCCTCCCAAGAATTCTTTTCCTCAAGCATCATCAAACAGATATGTTTCAAAAATGCCTTCTCTTTCCCAAGTTGCATCCTCACTCGGGAGGCCCTTTCATTGCACCAGATATTATTTGATGGTCCTGCTCCTTAGATTATTTGTTCTAACCTAAAAAATTTATTCTGGTATCAGCTCCAAGTTTCCCTCATCATTAATGGGAGGAATATCCTTTGATGCCACAATATTTTTTCCAAATTCCTTCTTAAGGAAAGACACACAGAACACGTTATGTATCTTGCTTCCTTCCGGTAAATCCTACTCATAAGCTACTTCACCCACCTTTATTGTCACCCTGAAAGGTCCATAGAACCTTAGATACAACTGCTCAACCCATTTTACATTCAATTAATATTTCCTATAAGGATGCAACCTCAAAAACACCATGTCTCCCACTTGGAAGGAACACTCCACCCTATGCTAGTTCACATACAACTTGTACCGATTTTGGGAAACTTATAAGTTTTCCTTGAGTACTCTAAGGATGTATTGAATCTCTTGGATCTAATCCTTTTCTCTATGGTTCCTACAATCATCAAAAACCGTATATGAAAAATTAGGAGCATCATATCCATACATGCCTTGGAAGGAGACATGCCAATGGAAACATGGAATATAGTGTTGTAGCAAAATTCTCCCAAGTGTAGCCAAATGATCCAAGTTATTTTCTACCCTATAAGATATATTCTAAGGTAAACTTCCAGCTATTAGTTTACCCTTTCATTTTCCCATCACTCTGGGGATGATAGCTTGTACTAAGATCCAAACTATTTAACACCAACTTGAATAATTCTTGCCAAACATTGCTCATGAATTTACTATCGCGGTCACTAACAATGGACTTGGGAAACCCATGCAACTTGAAAAATGCATGAAAGAAGAGGAAATCCACTTGAATTTCTGAAAATGTGGATTCTATAGAAAATAAATGTGCATATTTAGTCAATCTATCAAACACTACAAAGATGCAATCCTTACCTTGAAATTTTGGCAAACCGACGATGAAGTCCATGGATATACTCTCCCCTTTTTGTTCCTGAATGGGAAGGGGCTGCAATAAAATAGATATATGTGTGTGCTCCACCTTTCTTTGTTTGAAAGCCACACATCCCGTAGCATGTTCCAACATATCACTCTTGAGTGATTTCCATGTGAACCTTTCTCTCACCCTCCTATATGTCTTCATGTAACCAGGATGGTCTGCTAAAGGAGAGTCATGGGAAGATTCTATGATCTTATATTTAAGATTTGACTTGGGAACTAAAAATATCCTCTCCTTGTAGTATATTATATCATTGAGAACCTTGAATTCATTATCATGTACTAAACCATCCAACACTTCACATGAAAACTTATCTTGGGAATATTCAATGGCTAGTTGAGATTTCCAATCATTAGGAACACAAATTAAAGAGATAGTAGGATGCATGGAGAGTGCATAAAACACTGCATTCATTTTTCCATGCTTATATTCAATGTCAAAATCATATGATTTGAATTTTTTACCCATTTTTGTTTCCTATCATTTAGCTCCCTTTGTGTCGAAAAGCGCCTCAAGATATTAAGATCGGTCTTCACAATGAATTTTCCACCAACGAGGTATTGTCTAAACTTATACAAAGCATGCATGATGGTTAACATCTCTTTTTCATATATAGAATAGTTTTTTTATGTATATTCAATTTTATTCTCTCATAAGCAATAGGATGCCAATTTTGCATCAAGACCGCCCCAATACCATCTCCTGAAGAATCACACTCTAACACAAATGGTTGAGTGAAATCAGAAAGGGATAGAACAGGGAAACTACTCATGACTTCATTCTCTTGAAGGCTTGTTCATATTCCTTGTACCAACAAAATGCACCCTTTTTAGTGAGATCTGTCAATGGAGCAATGAACTTGGAGAATCCTTTAACAAACTTTCTGTAATAAGTGCAAATGCCAGTGAAACCCCTCAACTCAGTAAGGTTCCTTGGAATAGGCCAATCAAGGATGCACTTGATATTATTCATATTTAATTGAACCCATTTTTTCCAATCACATGACCAAGATAGAGAATCTCAGTCATCCCAAACTCACATTTTGACAATTTTGCATAAAAGGATTGATCTGCCAAACTGGTTAGCACAATATCCAAATGGTGCATATGCTCATCCCATGAATTACTATAAATCAAGATATCATCAAAGAAAACAAGAAAAAAATTATGTAATTTCTTACCAAACACCCTGCTCATGAAATATTGGAATGCAGCTGGTGCATTAGTCAAGCCAAAGGGCATGACTAAGAACTCAAAGTGTCCATAATGACACCAAAAAGTTGTCTTGTATATATAATCCTCATGCATTCTGATTTGATTGTAACCATAACGTAGATATATCTTTGAGAAGAAATTTTCCCCATGGATTTCATCCATCAACACATCAATCATTGGAATAGGATATCTATTTTTTATGGTCTTCTTGTTGAGAGCTCTATAGTCAATGCACATGCACAAGGTTCCATCCTTCTTCTTCACTAGGACCACTGAATATGTAAATGGACTTGATGTTTGTCTAATGTATTCAAAGTGAAGAATCTCTTTGATTGATTTCTTGAACTTTTTGGGGTACTTTTAAGGATGAATCTTGATGGGTTGGGTTCCCATATCCAACTCAATTCTATGCACAACTCCCCTTTTAGGTGGTATCGCATGTGGAATATCCCTAAACACCCTTTAATGCTTGTGCAAAATATTATGAATTTCCCCATCATGGTGATCAATATCAATGGTTGTGCCTTTGGAAGTAATAATATATTCTACAACCCACTCAATATCTCCATGCCTCATGTTAGGCCTCATAGTATGTGAAGATACCACTTGATTAGGATAGGTGTTTATGCCTTTCAACACAACTAGTTTCCCATTGGGATATTAAAACCTCATTTCTGGAACCTTATTATTCGTAGGATACTCACCAATAGAATACAACCATTGGACTCCCAACACCATGTTAGTATCAACCACATTGACCACATAGAAGTTATCAGTAAAAGTATAATATCCTATGGTGACTTGCAATTTGGAATCCATCTAGTGCAATCCATGGAATTATTACCTGGAATGATGAAAATGAAACCATCAAAGGTTTCTGTAAGTAGCTTCCTTATTTCCACCAATTCCAAATCAATGAAGTTGTGAGCGGCTCCTAAATCCACTAAAATTGTGACCCTTTTCCCCTATACCACAACCTTGAATATTAGACTGTGGTAGCATGGAAATCCCCCTGTGAGGAATGCAATATTTCCACCCTCATGTAGTGGCCTCTCTTCATATGCTGTCCCATAGCCTCCATCAGCCTCAACTTTCTCTTCATCCTTCTCGTCATCTTCAATTTCACTCTCGGATACAAGCTCAATGCAATATTTCTTCCCCTTGGCACACTTGTGGCCAGTTCCCATGGTTATTGGCATGTGAAGCATAGCTTCCTTCTTATCAACTCATCTCTATCTTTGTAAGTTCTCTCATTCTTGAGATTTCCCATAGGATTCTTCAAGGGAAGTTTAGAACTCTAGAACTTGGAAGGAATATAATGTTTGGTAGGATACCTCATCCTTGGTAGTTCATATTGCAAATATCTTGGCTGATATTTGAAATAGGCTTGATAAAATTCCTTGAAAGGGTATACATTTCACAATTCCGGACTTAGTGTATGATATGTTGCACAATGAACCTCAAGTGTACCCAGGGGAACTACAAGCACATCTGGCCCTTCTCCAACTTCTTCAATGAACTTGGGCATAGTATTCTGATAATAGCTTGTAAAATAAAATGGCCAATTATGTGTCCCAGTCTTTGAAAATATGGTCTCACCATATACCCTTCTTTCCTCATGATGAGAGCCACTACTGCTCCCTCCTCCATTTGGAATTTTGGCTATAGATTCTTTGATCTCTTGACCTGATTGAATGAAATTCTAGGACATCTCATCCAAAACCTTATTTATTCCTTAAAAATATATATCTAATCTCCTCCTTCTCATCCATGTTGGATTTTTCTTGGTATTCGTGGATATTGCCTTCAATAGAGTTAAATTCTCCTTCTTCTTCCTCTATTATGGGCTCTTCTGGTTCTCTATTATTTGGAATTTTATTCTTATTTCAACTAATTAATGGTTTCCAAAGAAGGTTCCAAATAAAATTCTCTGATACCACTGTAATGTACCTAATCCAAAATTACTAATGGAATAAGCACACTAGCTAAAAGAGGTAAGAAAAACAACAAAATTTGGTTTCCATGTAGGTAGAAGGATTTGGAAGTTAATGAATGGTTTTACAAAAAGGTATATGGTCTCCGGTATCAAAAGGTATATATTATAAAATTATTTAGAAAAATTCATAGGACTATTTTGGAAAGAAAATCTCCGGAAATGGAAATTACTAGATTGGGATTACGTAGGAAGGAGATTTTCAAGTCTCCGAAAACCACCCTTAATACACACTATTTTCTAAAAGGAGGTTATGGTCTAGTCCAATTTTTTCTTATATACCTGTAGGTACCTTCATATATTCATTTGGACAGCCAAAAGTTATTTTTCCAATTCGAAAGTGAAAAATATTCATATTTAACCCCACAAAGAGCATAGGCAATTTTCCATGATGCATAAAGACACATAAAATCAGAACCAGAACTCAATATTTATTATCATATTGATGTATAATTTTAAAATACACTATATAACATTTTTCTCAGCCAATGGATCCCAATCGGACTTATAAAACAAGATTTATTCGGTAGAACACCCAAAATTACATAGAAATCTCGACAATCAACAAATGTGACATATGATTTGCCAGTAAAACAACACACCAGGTACCACTACTATAAAAATATGCAAAAAACATAATGAATGAATATGAGTACTCCAATCCTTAATATAAAGGTGAGAGGCCCATCTCCCTCATGGATAGCAAGGGGCACATCTCCCAAGTTGTAGAATTTGCTTGAAGCAAACTCATCATAATTTCAATATAAAAAATTAGCCTTCCTTTTGAACTGTGATAGTTGTTTCTTATACAGACTTAGAGGACCCCCAAAACCATGGGAAAATACCATGGGCAAGAATAAACCATGTTCTCCCAAAACATCAACCACTTCCAACTCTTTTGAAGAGATCTAGACAAAAATGCTTGGGTTTGACAATTTCTTTAATGAACCTCTACAAGTGTGCCCCCCTTGGAACACCTACAGATCCAAAAAAATGATTTCCACCTCTTGGACTCAATATTCATCATTAAAACTTATAACCACCTCAAGGGAGGTTATATCTAAGTCACAATGTAGAATTCCAACAACTTCCCTTAAATCATGGAATTTATTTGTTTTATGGAAATGGGCCAGATTTGGTCCAAAATTGACCTAAGTGCATCTTTAAAATTTTGAACACTTATAAGAAATAATAAATCCCCTTCTGACCCTTTCATAATTAACTATAATCCCAATCCATAAGTCGGAAAATTTTCCTCATATGAATTTTTACAATTTTTCACTAGGCAATTTTATTATTATTTTAATTAATCCCCAGATATAATTAATTCCCACTTGAACCCATAGGAATCTATTGGGTAAGTGGATGTTTTATGTATACTTCTATGAAGGGGACATGGAAATAATTGTATAAAGAATGAAATAAATTCTCTATAAAATACAACACTTTATTTCTATATTCTCTCATCTTGGGGTGTTTTGTTTAGTAGACATTTCCAATTTGTTACACTGTTAATTTTGAATCTCCATAGAAAAAAATCTATGTAATCCCCATATTCTTAGTAAAATCTAATCTCAATATGAGAGCTTCATACTCAGCCACATTCTTAGTGGCCTCAAAATCTAGCTTGAAAGACACAATAATCTCTTCTTGATATGGGCAGAAAAGTACTACTCTAGGTTATATCTCTCCTTTGGCTAATGCCCGATCAAAATGCATCCTCAAAATATTATGTTTACATGAGGGAGAAATTTTAACAACCACCTCTATATAAGTATCATCTTTATACCATTTATCCATAGCTAGTATGAAACATGCCATATGCTCTTCCAAAGTATATAAAGGATAATTTATAGTATTGTTTTGATCATTAATCACATAAGAAAACTCTCAGCACAATCATTTGGTTTCTCCTGCAAAAAAATGAATTGTAGCATACTTCATGTCAATTTTGTTAATATTTCATATGCCAACATAGATATCATTAGTGTTTAATTCAAATTTATAATAGTAGCATATGCAGAATCACTGAAAGAAACACAATCACAAGATAGACACAATACTTATCCTAGGAAACCCTCAAGGGGAAGAAAACCCAACAAAAATTCCTATGTATAATATGTATAAGATAAAACCCAAAAATAGGTATCATCCTCCTTTCCGATATGTCTCTCTCTCTCTATCCTATGTTCTACACACGTGAGTGAGTCTATTTTATATTGAGGAACACATCTCCTCTATTTATACACTTTAAGTCACATGACTTTTACCCTAACAAGTCGGCCCAACTAAACTGATTGTGTCGACTTCACCTAGGAAATAAAAAAACAATATTTTATTATATTCATTAGGGTACTATTGACCCAACATACAATGGAGGCTTTACCTCATGACTCTATGATGACCAATTACAGTATTAACATCCACATGGAGGAATAATAACATCTCCCTTGGGATACATCAGTAAAATACATTTAGAATATCCTTTGAAGTTACAATATTTCAACACTCCCCGTTAATGAGAAAGGTATTCTACAGACAACATCATCATCAACTATAGGAGTAACGAGAGAGAGCATCTTTATCACTATCGAGGTAATACATTTGT
Organism: Pseudotsuga menziesii; assembly: GCA_001517045.1. Lineage (NCBI taxonomy): Eukaryota > Viridiplantae > Streptophyta > Pinopsida > Pinales > Pinaceae > Pseudotsuga > Pseudotsuga menziesii. Next base: position 81,775 of record LPNX010548857.1, read on the forward strand.
ATTTCATAGGAAGCTTTCAACAATCATCAGTAACTGGAACAATTACTCTTCAATATATTAATCTTTTGCAGCACACGATCACTTGATCCTTTTGAAGAAATGCTTAGATCTTCTAATCATTTGTAGAATCACTTTGATCTTCTCGATCCTTTGCACCAACAATTCAATCTTATTTATCCTTTGCAGAATCACTTTGATCTTCTCGATCCTTTGTAGTGGCACTTCAATCTTCTCGATCCTTTGCAGCATCACTTTGATCTTATCGATCCTTTGCAGTTGAACTACCTGTAGTACACATGATCTATTTGTGGGATGATCAATCCCTATGAATTTAGGAAATAGGTCCAAGGATGATGCAATCCTCCATCATCCTACTCCCCCTTAATGAGAAGTTCCATAGTATCAACCACGTGAATCATCTACAACTGAATGTATATCTCTTCCACACATGAATGTGGGACCTATCGTATGTAAGGATTCATCGTATAGCATCCTTATCATATTATAGATAGGGCCACTCTAAGAGAGAGTTATACTATGGAATCTTCATTCACATGTAGGCATACTCTCCATATAAGAGTATTGTCTACAATTACAGATCTTGACTGCACCTAGATATAGGCCCTTGTCATAGGACATCCTCAGTGTGAAAGATAGGACCACTCCATGCAAGTGCTATACTACGATGTCTGTAAGGACTCATCATAGATCATCCTTAGCACTAAATCTAGGACCACTCCCAAGTGAGTGTTGTTTTATGGAATCTACATATAAATGTAGGTATGCCCTCCATGCGAGAGTAATTTATGCAAGGAAGATCTCGACGACACCTATATGTATGCCCTATCCTCCGTAAGGAATCATAATAGAGAATCCTCAGCTTCAAATCTAGGACCAGTCCTAAGCAAGTGTTATTCTATGATATCCACAAATGAATGTGGGTACTCTCCATGTGAGATTAATATCTGCAGGGCCATCCTTAGCTAGTAAGGACCACTCTTAGGAACAAAGTCTTATTTCCTACAAGACCATCCTCAAGAGAGGATACTATCGTCCACAAGTGAATGTCAAACCTTGTCATCATCTTCATGCATACTTGGACTCTTTCATACTGAAGCTTCATTATCATCCTGTAATAAATGAAATTCTTATCATCACTCCCCCTTTCCAGGGAGGATACATATCATCAACTTGCTCCCCCTTTGTCTGAGGAGGTTTCATATCTTTGACCTATTCTTCCTTTCTGAGGAGAGTCCAATTCTTTGACTTGTTCCTCCTTTTCGAATATTTTCCATATATTCATCATTTGTAGTATTATTATTATTCCTCCTTGTGAGGAATGTCTTTTCAAACTACACCAATCTTGTCACAGAAATATTCAAACTTTACTCAATATAGAGGCTTGGTCAGCACATCAGCAAATTGCTCATCATTAATCACATATTGGATCTTTATAGCTCCCTTTTGTACCATATCCCTTATATAAAAGTATTGTATTTCTATATTATTTGATTCATCATGGAACAAAGGATTCTATGTCATCTTTATGCAACTCTGGTTGTCACAAAGAATCATTGTGGTATCCAAATCCATGTCAAATAGTCTCAGCATCCATTTTCAAATCCATATCACTTCACAACTAGCGAAGCAAGATGATATGTACTCTGCTTCAGCCATGTTGAGAGAAACACTAGACTATTTATTACTAAACCATGATATCATGGTGGATCGTAGACAATAACATCCAACCGAGGTGCTCTTCCTTTTCTGTGGAACTTCCTGCCTAATCTGAATCTTTATATCCATATAATCTTTACTCATGATCTCTAACATATTATAGCCCAAAATCTATCATACCCTTTAGGTACCTTATCACATGCTTTGCAACTATCATGTGAACCCATCTAGGTTTAACTCGATACTAACTTAAGGTGTTCACCGCAAATCATATGTCTTTCCTTGTATTTGTCAGATACATAAATGACCCAATAATCTATCTGTACTGATTCATATCCACTAGTTCTAATGATTCATCAAATAACAACTTTAGGTTGGTGTCCATGGGTATGGCCATGTCTTTACAATCCAACATATCAAATATTTTCAAGATTTCTACTGCATACTTTCTCTGGTTCAAAAATATTCCTTCTAGGCTCCGCTACACTTCCATCCCAAGGAAATAATGCATCAATCCAAGATCTTTCATCTTGAATTATTCGGCTAGATTCTTCTTTCTCTTTGTGATTTGTTTCCCATTTCCAGTTATGAATAGATCATCTACATATGGTAATAGTATTGTTGCTAATAACTCCCAATTCGTTAATCTATTCATGGCTAAGCATTCATTTATACATTCATGTGACGGTTTATTTCACCTTCCGTCCAGCCTTTTCGGCTTCCAACTATTCCTATTTATTTATTTACAATATTATAATCCCTAACGGATTATATTCTAACAAGTATGAAAGGTTCATTATCCATAATCTTCATGTAAAGGCTAGGATCATCTTTAATTGTGGTAAATCCCAAAGTTGTCAAGAAGCTATCTATTCTACCATACCAAGCTCTGGGATCTTGCTTCATCCCATACATATCCTTTTTAAACTTACATACATGAGTCACTATGTATTCGAATTCAAATCCGTGTGGTTGTTCAATGTAAACATCTTCCTCAATCATACCATTCAGGAAGGTTGTCTTTACATCCATTTGGTGTAGATCCCACTTCATCATGGAAGCAAGTGCCATGATGGTTATGATAGAAGTGTGCCTTGCTACTGAGGCAAATGTCTCTTCATAATCAATCCCCTCTTTCAGGGAGAATACTCTAGCCAAAATATTTCCTTGTACTTTTCAATACTTCCATAAACAACATGTTTTATCTTGTAGATCCATTTCGAAGATACCACACTCTTGTTTTCTGGCTTGGGTACTGTATCCAAAACATCATTCTTCATTATTGACTAATATTCTTCCGTAATTTATTCCACCCACTCCTTCTTCTATGCAGCTTCCTCGTAGTTGGTGGGTTCTTGATCCACAAGGTCACACATCAAAGCTACATAACTGGAGTATGGATTTGACATTTTCCTTGTTCTTGTGGAGCCTTATGGAGCTCTGTATCTATTTGCTTCTTGTATGATTTATCTTACCCAAGTAATTTTTCTCTTTTGAGATATATCCATAGTAGGGGGTTCCTAAGGTTCTAGCATATCATGATCTTCATATGCTAATATTTTAGGAGAGGGTTTATATTCTACCTCTCTCGGAGGTACATCATTTTCATGTACTTCTTCAAGCTGATACCTTCTGGATTTCTTAAGATTTTTCTCTTCATCAAATGTTACATCCCTACTAGTCTCGATATGATGGAATCCTGAAATGTATATCCTAAAGGCTTTAGAGAATTCATAGTATCCAACAAATATTCCCTTCTTTACATAAGGATCCAACTTGGTTCTCTTCTCTTTCATAATATGTACATATAGTGGACAACCAAATATCTTGAGATGGCTCACTTCAGGTTTCTTTCATGTATGCATTTCTTCAGGAGCCTTGAATCCAAGAGCACTATGAGATAATCTATTTTTCATATACACGGCTAATCTTACTGCTTCATCCCACATGTGCATGGGGATGTCTTGGTCATGAATCATTGTTTTCACTGCTTCCATAATGGTTCTATTCTTTCTTTCCGAAACACCATTCTGTTGAGGATTGTAGGGAGTGGTTAGTTCCCTCTTGATTCTTGCCTTCTTGCAATATGCTTCAAATTCTTTTGAAGTATATTCTCCACCATTATCTGATCTCAGTGTCTCGATTCTTCTTTCTAAATGGTTCTCTATAAAGGCTTTGAATTCCTTGAATTTCTCAAACACTTTACTATTGTTCTTCAAGAAGTATATCTGTTTCTTTCTTGAATATTCATTAATAAATGTGACATAATATTCATATACACTTAAATATGTGGAGGGAATAGGACCACATACATCAGAATGAATTAATTCCAACGTACCTTTAGTCTTTGTTTCACTTTTTGGAAAAGGATTCTTGATTTTCTTTCCTCTTGCACATCCTTTTCAAGTTTGCTTATGATCAATATTCAAGTATGGTAACCCTGTTACCACCTTGATCACATATGGAAGTTCTTTGTAGTTGATGTGATTAAGTATCCTATGCCATATTTCACTTGAGCTAGTGGTTTCATTCACAAGGGCTATCTCTGGATGTACTTTGAGTTTGTATAGTCCTCCTTATTCTTCACCAATGACCACATCATATTTAAGTGTCTTTCCTTTGTAGCACATAAGTACTTGTCCATGTATGACAGAAACTCTATATCCTTTCTTATCTAGTGTTGAGATGGAAAGTAGGTTCTTTTTCAACCCTGGTATATACAGTACTTCTTCATCTTCATGGAAGTTCTAGAGTCAAGCTTGTATCTTGATTCACCAATATGTTTGATGGGATATTGATAGTCATATCTTAATGATACTTTCTAAGGAGATATCTTTTCTTCAAGTCTTGACAAAGTTTTCTTCTTCCCTGTCATGTGCTTTGAAGCACCGCTATCAATAATCCATGTCTCTTCTATAGGTGTTGTAGACCCATAGAGTACAGATAATAGTACACATTCTTCTAAATCTTCTTCTTATGTTAGTCGCTTTCAAGGTATTTCTTCTTCTTCCTCATCTTCAACTAGATGAGCATGATGTATTTTTTTGTTTTTCTTCTTTGATGATGATTGACACTCTCTAGCAAGGTGTCCTATCTTATGATAGTTATAGCATTGATACTTTGAGTAATATTTGTTTAATATTTTATTTTGAAACTTCTTCTTTGAAGGTTTATGATTACCCTTCTTAAAGTTTGATTGTTTTATTCCTTTAGTATGGGTTGCTAGAGCTTTATCATCTTCTCTGAGTAGAGCTTCTATGATATATACTCTAGCTTCTTCTTGATTGCAATCTTCCCATACAATGTCAAAATTTGTACTTTATTTTCTAGCACAAAAAGTCTATATGAATGAGTCCCAAGGTCTAGTGAGACCATTGAGAGAAGTCATAACTAGTTCATCCTCATCAGGGGTGTCTCCACTAGCACTTAGTTGTTCCCTGAATTGGGAGACCCTTGTGAAGTAATCTTGAATTGATTCTCATTTAATCATATTGGTTCCATTCAGTTGAGATCTCAAATTAATTTTTATGTTGATGTTACATCCCTCATACATTATGGAAATTGCATCATACATTTTCTTTGGAGTCTTCTTAGATGACACTTGAGGGATCAAGTGATATTTGATAGAATCAACAATGATCCTCATTACCTTGATTAGGTATTGTTCATGCTTCTCCTTAGATTCAACTTTTGTTGGTTCTGCAACTTCATACTTGCTGTATTTTTGAAGGCCATTCTCTTTAAGAATGAGAAAAATCATATACTTCCATGTTAGGAAGCTTTCTATGCCTTGCAGTTTGTCCTCAATCTTAGTGTTTGGGGCCATCCTATCTAGGAGGTCACTAAAAATTGAAATTTATCAAAATGAAAAGTTGACCTTACTAGGATATGCACTTAACTAAGGCGAGTTGGTTTTTCCACTTGGTTTCTAGAGATTCCAAATCTTCACCCTTCAAATCTTTCTTGCGAGGTTCCAATTTCTGTAGAACTTCTAGTTTTGATTTTTTGCAATTTTCTACTTCAAGGCAAAACTAAGGTTTGTATTTCCCGGAGATTCAACCACCCAAAAAATTTGATCCCAAGATCATTATATGCGCTCTACGGAGGCACAACTTTCTATGCAAGTATATGTTCAAAATTCCAAACTTTGTGGAAACCCTATTTTTTTTAGGAGGGAGAGGAGAGAGAGTTTCACCTTGTGAAAGATGTTCTATTTTGGCTAGATCTAATACCATGTTAAGGTTTCATATGCTAAGCTATATAGAATTAGTGTTTAATCCAAATTCACAACAATATCATATGCAGAATCACTGAAAGAAATAAAATCACAATATAGACACAGTATTTATCCTGGGAAACCCTCAATGGGGAGAAAACCCAGGAAAACTTCCTCTCTATAAGAGGTATAAGATAAAACCCCAAAACAAGTATTTTCCTCCTTGTTAATCTATTTCTCTCTCTCTCTCTCTCTCTCTCTCTCTCTCTCTCTCTCTCTCTCTCTCTTATGTGTTACACAAGTGTGTGAGTCTGTGGTATAATGAGGAACACCTATCCTCTATTTATACACTTTAAGTAACTTAAATTTTACTCTAACAAGTAGGCCCCACTAAACTGACTAAGTCGACTTCACCTAGGAAATCACAAAAGAATATTTTATTATACTAATTAGGGTACTATTGACCCGACTTAAAATGGAGGCCTTACCTCATGACTCTATGATGACCAAATACAATAGTAACACCCTAACGGAGGAATAATAACATTTCCCTTGGGGTACATCATTAAAATACATTTATAATATCCTTTGAAGTTACAATATTTCAATAGATTTACATTGTTCCTCCCATTTTCTCAGCCCAATTTTTTGGTCACAACATCCCATACCTTGCAGGTGCATTTGCCACCACTATATCCATTATGATACTTTTTGCAGGAATCTAAGCTAAGGTGACCACCAAATATTTCATCATACCCATACATTTCACTTTCTTAGAGTAAAACTATACACATCATGGTATGATTTGGTGATCTCTAATCCCAATTGTTCCATAATTACTTTTGGCATCAAATTATGGGAGGATCCTAAGGTTAACATACTATTATGCAATAATTCTTTATGTACATTAAGATTTATGTGTAGAGGGGTTATGTGCTCATCTCTCTCTTCCTCTACCACGAGATCTACTGAAATAGTAGGGATTTCATTTACTAGATTTAAGGTACTAGAATGCATATTTGGACCAGTCAAGTTCAAGAATCTTTCAATTTTATTATGATAAACAAGGTTTTTGGATAACTCAGAAAGAGTTATTGGAATCTCTATTTTTTCCAAACCATGTTCAAGATCAAAAAGATTGGGGAACTTTTCTTTTTTCTCTCTTCTTAGGCTCTGATTTTTTAGGATGAGGAACTTCAAATTTATTTTGTACAACAAGAGGTATGGGTGTTACAACAAAATCTTGCACTCTTGATCCATGTGTTATCCCTATGCCTAATCCCTAAAGTTTTCTCTACTAAACTGGATTGATACTGAGGTTGTTTTTTCCTCTTTTCCCTCTCTAGGAAATTCGACGCTCTTATCCTTCATGCTAGGAGAATTAATGTCACTTTTTCCCTTCATTCTAGGTGCTTCGGCACTAGCGCTCTTTCTCCCACTACTAGGAGGGTCGACAGTGCTTTCTCCCTTTTTGCTAATTGCATCGATCATGTTTTGAGGGAAAAAAATGTAGCTTTGAGACTCTTCTTGAAGGTGGATGAGGTGGAGCTCTATCCCAATCATTTAGGTGAGGTGGAATTCAGTTACTAACCGATAGGGAAGATCCCTTAGACTCCTCCTCCTAATCCTCAACCTATTATATCCCTTTAGCCTTATAAATTGAACCCTCTCTCCATTTGGAAGGGAGGAAGGTTTACGCTACTTTTATGCTGGTGGAATTTCTAGGTGGCTTACTATATTGATTTGGAGGCTTTGGCTTGGATTGTTGGATGGAATATTGCAGCGTTAAGGCTAGGTTGTGATGTTCCTTCTCACTGTAATTCTATGTATCTCCTTGATTACATAAATACAAATCTCTTTCCATAAACATTGTTGTTGTTAATGATGTTTAGAGCTTTCTTCCTTAACTGTTAGCTTAGATCAATTATATGTTTGGATACACATATGTTGTTTTCTTGTTTCCACATGCTTTATAGGGTTTTACGGCTAGAGATTTGAATATTTTGGAGCTTGGATCAACAAAGAGAGAAGAGAATCTGCGAATATCAGGTAAGTGATCTATTTGTTACTTTGCATTTCTATTTGATCTAGGAAAGTAGATTGTATTCTGTATTTGATTTGTTCTAGATCCACTTGGACTAGGGAGATCTGGCTTGATTCCAATTGAGTAGATTTATTCGATGTTAAATTTGGTGACTCCATTGGGGATCTTACATAGATCTGATTTTGTTTTGTTTTTATTTCAGATCTTTTTATTCAATCCTTTTTCCAGCCTCTAGAGACCTTCCCTCCTTTATATTTTGTCTTTTAAGAGTGTCTTTCATCCTCTTGATGCTCTTTGGATCACTATCAAACCTTCCGCCCTTCCTCTATAGGAAATCTAGATTTTTTATCTGTTTTGTTTCTTTACCGACACGCCTGAGCTATGTAGATAGAGAATCGTTGTTTCCATTTTTAATGTTGTAAGTGTTGACTATATTGGCGCCCTTTGCATTAGGAGAAAAGGCATCATCGACGCTTTTACACTGTGTTGTAAGTGTGCCTCTACCCTCATAGGTGCTCTTGTGCAGAATTAATATAGGAGCATTGGTCCCCTCATAGGTGCTTTTCTACAGTGTTATAGGAGTGTTGGTCCCCTCATAGGTGCTCTGGTGCAGTGTTAAAGGCATGCTGCCCTTTGAAACTTCGTTTTTGGCTCATATTTCCTTCTTTTTTGGGTTTTGGTTTGATGGATTTTGGTTTTTAGGTTGCATGTGATAGTCATAGACCCCCTAGATCCATCATTATCTCTTCCTCCCCCCAGTCATTGAGTTTTGGTTGCATTTTGGTTGTTTTGGAGCAATTATTGATTGTTTTGGATTTGTTTGGGTGCTTATCAAATTCCTTTTGATTTCTGAATGAATGGAGTGTTGTAGGTGTTCTCTCTTTTTCTGTTTGTAGATCTGAGAAGAGAATTATCCTTTTCTTTATTTTTTAGATTCATGTTTGTTTGAAGAGGAAACTCAATCAAAAGAGAAGTAAAAAAACAAGCCAAATTTTTTTTCTCGGGGGCTCACGCCCCCAGACCCCCCTTGCTCATTTATGAATTCACAAGTTTTTTCAAAAATTGTATTTGATGTTGAATATTAAAAGATTCATAGTTGCCTTTGAATGGAAATTGGTTTTCTTAGATTTCTGATTTATGTCTTGTTTTTACAGAAAATCCTTTCCCTACCTTAGGTAGTTTTCATTGAAAGAGAAATGTGCACTATCATGTAGCTAGGATTTGCATTCTTTTTACATTTCCTGTCTACACATCATGCATCCACTTAACCAGTCAAGATAAAATTACTTCTATCTTCGGTTTAAAAACATTTAGTAACTATGTGTAAGTTAGTGACATGTTCGGGCATCGTAAAACGTAGCAACTGTCGTTAATTTGTCTGCACTACAACTCGGGAATCGCGTGATTCTTCCATGTACCGTTGGTATATCGAATGGCCTTTCACGTACCCTTGAGGTATATATAAAGGTACTTCATGTACTCTATTATATATTGGAAGGCCCCTTGTGAACGGTTGTGCATTATACAACACTACTAACAACTTGAGCTCCCTCGTACCTATCATATATTAGGAGACCCTCTTAGGATTCCTGTGACCATCTGAGTTATCCTTTTGGCCTGTCCTGTGAGGTTCCTGACTTTTGATCCACTCCTATTCACACAGTTTTCTTGTGTCTTTTAGACTTGAGTAGTGTTTGATTTTATGTGGTGTTTCAGAGATTCTTAGAGAGTTCAGATATGGGAGACTCTCCTGGGACCACCAGTCAAGAGAACTCTTTTTAGGGCATGTCTTTTGTTTCTCCCCCTTGTGGAGTTGTTGGTCCTCCCTTCATGGACACTTTGAATCTTCTTGGATTGACTATAGGATTACCTATATGGTTATTCTCCAATATTGTCATACCCAATGCACCCTTTGTGTTGGATCCTATTCCTTTACCGCATGAGCATCAACCTCATGTTAACCATTCTCCTTCTTCATCGAATGTTGAATCAACTTCCCTATCTTCCTCTTCATGTGTTGAAAACTCTGAAGTTAGTAAATAGGCGGGTAAGAAGAAGACGAAAATTAAGGCTAAGAAGAAGAACACTAAGCAGAAGGTCATTGCTCCAACCTTTGATATTCATGTTGGAAGTTCACTGGCCACTGGTCATCATGCTGGGGGTATTGATGTACCCATTTTTGGCACCCATAAAGATAAGTTCCCTTGTAGACTTTGCAAGGCTGATCACCTTCTCAAGGACTGTCTTGGTCTTTCCCTTGTGTCAGAAGTGTGGTCTAAACATCCTGTGTCATCAGTCTCTGATCATCATGCTGATGATACCCCATCAACCAATGACTCTTTGATTAAGAGTAAAAAAGGGAAGGTTAGGTATCCTTGCTTTCTATATAAGGATATGCACCGCACTTACCTTTGTCCTCACATGGATGAAGATTCAAAGTTGTTGGAAGATCTTATTGTTCCTCAACAACAGCTTCCAACCAGTTATCGTAAGTTTCCCCTTGAAATTCCATTAGTTGATCAAGTGGTCGATCCAAGTCCATCCTTGTTCGATCCCACTCTTCCTTTCGAGAGTGAAGTTCAAGTTGTTGAGTTGATGTCATATTCACCGAATCCCACTCTTTCATCAAAGAGTGTTGAGATTGAAGTAGTCCCTTCGACAGAGTCTTCGTCTTCTCCCTCTCTTCCAATTGAGAGTGAAAACCATGTTGATGAAGTTTTTGTAGCTAGTTCTGATTGTTCTATGCAAGAAGATTTTTTGTCTCTTTCGACAGAACCCTCTCTGATTATTGAGGTTATTTCCTTTGACTGAAGTAACCTAACAAAATATCATCTTCATTTGAGTGTTCCTTTCCAGATAGCTGTGCGAGTTACTACTAAGAGTATACTCTGCACTATCATTGATGAAGGGGCTTCTATTAGCATTCTATCCTCTACTACTTGGAAATCCATAGGTTCTCCTCCACTTGTGCCAGCCACCGATCAGATACTGGATTTTAATCGAAGACCTACAACACCTTTAGGGATCCTTCCTAAGTTGCCTATTACTTTGGAAGGAAAAACTATCTGTATTGATGTTATGGTAGTCCAAGGTCCCTTAGATTTTAATCTACTCCTTGGGTGTGATTATGTTTATGACATGAAAGATATAGTGTCCACACTCTTGTTGTTAGGAATATTGCACCTTCTGCCGACAAAATCTATTCCTCTGGTCTCAATGGTTCAGATCCAGAACAAATAAGTGAACGACAAAGGGTGAAAACATTCCCTGAATGTTGTAAAAAACTGGAATAATGCTTTGATGACGAACCTGTGTACCTACAGAACACGTCAAACAAACAACAACATCAAAGTTACTAGAACATTATTTATATATCCATACTAGTGACTAAGGAATCCAGTAACATATACATGCAAGATCAGTACAACAAATATGTGGGACTAAATCAACTTTGCATTAAGAAATCAATGAAGAAGCTTACAACCATTGCCTTGGTGTTGAGAAAATCCTCCACAAGACAAATGCCTCATCCCTGATATATCCAACTTGCTCTCTTTTGCTCTCCAATGGATTGGGATAGATAGTCAATTCAACAGCATAACATTACCATTCAGTTCTCTCCCTCAACTATTGGGCATGAGCTTGTATTTATAGGGCTCAATGGATAGGGATATTTGAGAGAATTGTGGGTGAGGTGGCCATAAGATCCTACTAAGAGAGATCTCGACTCCAACCAACCCAGATTGATAGGGATAAGGGAGGATACAAGGCTCATGTTATAGAAGCCTTGAGAATCCTCTTTTTTTCTATTTTTACCAAGGGTACTACTTACATTCCTTTATGAAAAAGAGGTGAAGGGTAAGAACCGATTCAAGAACAAAGAACATCCATAGTGGCACCGCTTCTCTATAATAGGACTTAGGCGATGCTGGACAAGGTATCACTCATCTGCTAAATGGAAAAATTGGTGCTAGGTTTTTTCATGTAGAATTGACATTCAGATCATGTTTCCACTCCAAGTTTGGGATTTAGGGAAAACATAGATGTTAAGGATCTCATCACATGTTCGTGACATGATTTGGGTATAATAGAATTCCCCCAAAAGAATGAGGCTTAGAGGGATATGATAAGCGAGAGCTTTGAGAGAACAAGTTGTCACTTCAAGGTAAGAGTTAGCTTAATCAGAGAGTGTCATCGAGTAGGCATCTGCAATACATCAATATTTTTGACTCATAGACAAACATAACCAACTCATGGCTGCAAAGCAATACAAGGCAGATCCATGAGAGGAATAAACAACCATGGCTACTAGAATACTACGTAGATCCATGTGATAGAGGATTCAAACTTGGACATAGCTACCAGACATACAATGTAGATCTATGTCATACAAATGCAAATTTGAGCATAGCCACGACCATACAAATGTGGATCCATGCTTGATATACAAAACTCCATTGCAACCTGGGGAAAGAAATGAATGCTAAACAAGTACCCAGGGTCTTCATCTTGTTTTCCACAAAGTACGATTCTATCCATGTGATTACAATGTTCTGAAGTTGAACATGGTAGAAACCACTTGATTACCAGTCAATGATGTGAACTGTTAACAAGTGCGAGGGAGATCACCATTGATGTCAATGATTCCCAAGGTACCCTAGTACAATATACTGAGTGTGAATAGACATCTTGATGTCGAACACCTAGTCGATTATATCAATCAAAGGTCAATGATGTGAACGTATGTCGAGAGCGAGAGAATCTGTCGTAGAGGCATACATATATCAAGGTACTAAATTTTGTTTCTAAGACTATTTCTCGGATGATGAGCTGATGTCGACAGGAATAGTCTTGCTGTAATCTCACAGATCACATAAGGTTACCAATAATACATACTAAAACATACATATAACACAGAGTCAAGAGATAAGAACAAGTAGGTGAATGAACAGATTATATTACATGAATGATTTCATACAACACAAAGAACTAAATTGAGTTCTCATCTGGCTCAATAACCTAATATATATGATTACAAAATAGTTACAAAATAACTACCTGTTGTTTTGGTGAACCGACATGACCTTAGGTGGCCGACCTAATCTCTAGTTTAGACGACTGACCAACTTAGTCGGCTGATCGACTAAGTCATCTCTCGTTCAAGTCAACTTATCGACTTGTTCCTCCTACATATCCCCCACGAACAAAATGTTTCTTCATCTCGAAGAAACAGGGAGGTACAAAAATTCTTCTGGTCTCAATAGTTACTGTGATGTGCCTGGTCTTCATGGGTTGTGAAGTCTGATGGTCGGTCATTTCTGTACACAGAATTCGACAATGGCTGGGGCTGTTACTGCAAGGTGATGTTGGAAATCTGTCCAACTTTGCAAAATATTCTGGATGTCGATGGTAAGTGTGGTCAGGCTTGGTAGGATCGACATATTTTCTGAAATGCAGACTTTTGTTATTCTCTCCATGTCGAGACCCATAAACTGGTCCTTCTCCTCTACAGTCTCGATAAGTTGTTTCATCTGCGGACAGATGATGTTAAATTTTTCTAAATTGGGGATAGCTTGCTGCACCCACTAATGTGCTTCCCTCTCAAGCCTCTAAAGCTTGGCTGTTTCAAGCACTATTCATTCTTCTATTGTGGTCCTTAGTGCTTCCTCAGTGGTTTTCCTGCTTTCCAATTCTTGGATCCCTTGTTGGGTCTGCGGAGTTTGCTGATAGACTTGACCATAGTAAGTAGGCCAGTCTCTTAGTATTTCTTCAGTTATGACAGACTCCTCTATGTGATCTTGCAGCACTTTATAAGCTTCAGAAAAGGCGGTGTGTTGTTCCATTAGGAGTCAGGCATTTTTTTCTTTTTGTTCTTCCTTTGTTTCCTGAATTTGTGCTTTGAGGGACGATGCCATGGTTTCAAATAACTGATATGCCCTTTCAAGCGATTTGTCTGTGTCGACCTCTACGGGGCCTAGCATGACTGAATGGGCCAGTTTCCTACATTTGTTGAGGAACTCAACTTGTTCTGCGACCTTGTCATCGAGTTCCTTACATCTCTGCTCGCTCCTCTTCTTTGCTTCACCTGCTAGGGTCTTGAAGAGTTGTCCTAGCTCTGCGTCAGTTAGTGAAGTTGAATCCTTCAATTTGATATGGACCCTTGATGGTTGTCCATGATGCTCCTTCTTCTATTTCTCCTTCCTCTTCTTATGCTTTTCTTTCTCTGCTTGTGTCGGCACCTATGTACGTGCAAAAGTCGAGTCAGGATCTTTGGTTTGTGGGATAGTGGTTGATGGTTTCTCTGGTTGGGGAGGTGGTATGACTATTGCCTCTGGTTGGGTAGATGCAAGGGGTGTAGAAGTGGTCGCAGTTGGTGCTGATGGTTGTGGTGGGGCTTGCTCTGAGTCGAGGGGTGGGGGTGGTGGTGGAGATGGTGGTGGCGGTGAGGGAGTTGGTGAATGGTCGGGGGTGATTGGGTTGGGGGAAGTGTGGGTGAGTGGTGGGTTGTCAGGATAAGGAGGTGAGTCTAAGTCAGAGAACATTTGGTTAATTTGGTGATTTATGTCCTCCTCTGTTTCTTCTCCTCCAGTCGATGCAGAAGTTGGTAGGTTGGTTTGGGGTGCAGTCAGAGTGATAGTTACGGTCTGACGTGCGGTCAATTCATCTTTCTTGTTGGGATTTATCTCAAAATTTGAAGTGATAGTGGAAAAGGTGTGGGACTAGAATTCATGTCCGGGTTGGTATCCACTAACCTCGAAGAGAGGTGCTTTTGTGGATATCTTCTGGGCCGATGTAAATATCTCAGGCAGCTTCTCAATGAATTCCTGCAAATATCTGTCTTTGTTGGACTTAGCCTTCACAGATTTCGACATCGCACTTTTGCACAAGTCAAGTGGGCTTACTGACTGTTGTTTTGGCACTTGCTCCTCTGTTACTTTTGTCAATGATGGAGGTGGAGGCGTTGACACAAGATTGACAACGTTCTTAGGCGTTGTCATGTGGGTGGTCTTAGATTTCTTTTGTCGACCCGGTAGTGCTCCTGCATCGACAAATCATTGGAACTGGGTCTCCACTGGCACCTTATTTGCTACAGCATCCTTTATTATGTTGAGGGCCATAGCTACCAGTTCCTCCTCGTCGTCTGATGACTTGGTGATGATAAGCTTGTGCTTACCTTTTCCACGTTGTTGTTGCTATGTATTGAGCTTCTTCCGTGTAGCTGCTATCTCTTTTGACAATTTTTTAATGATGCCTTTTTTGATAGTATACTCTGGGTATTCTGGCTCTGTCTCTCCCCTTGGCTCCTGGGTCGGGAGGAGACTTTCTGCAGCCAGAGTAATTACCTGCTGCTCTGGCTGTGGCTCTGCTGTCTAGGGTTCTTCCCTCTATGCTATTGAAGGTTTGATAATGATTTGAATTCGGCCAATGTGTTCAACTAGTGTCTCCTCTAACACAAAGGTGCCGATATAGAGGTTTAGCTCATAGTATTCCTCTTTTTCTTGGTCAGTTAGCGGCTCCTCGATTGAGAAGTCGCTCTTCTTTGCCATCACTAGTACTAGTATTTTGGTTTTATCCTGTCGAGACAGCTCCCGAAATATCTGGTCGACCGATGGATAATAGTCAAGGGCTTTAGCATTTGAGTCACAGCCCTGCATGTACCACACCGAGGTATGGTCGAGTTCTAGCTGGATGTGGGAGTTTGTCGATAGAATTCTTTGGATGTTTTGAGGCACCCTCCATCTAGTCGTGCAAACTATAAGCTATTGAAGCTAGTTCTCCAATACGACCTTTCCATTTTCAAGTTCCTGCAAAGTTCCTCTTTGAGAGAATGGTTTGAATCTCCACATGTGGAACCTTGTCGGTTCCTAAAAGATTGGGTTCCCTTCTAGGAAGATGTGGTACATGACGATCCATAAGATGAGGGAGGGGAACTTGACGATTCCTCCCATTTCTTGGCATCTTTCACAGATGGTCTTGATCATGTCGGTGACATATTTAGCCTATCTATATATCCTTCCATCTGTCGCAATGGTGTTGACAGCTTCTAGCATGTCTAATTTAAGGTCGCTGCTTCGACTTGCCAGGGTGAGTGTTATTGCTATTATTTTGGCCACAATCTATGGCATTTAGGTTGTGATTTGACTAATCATCAACCCCTTCGATTTTTTGCCCGACGGTGACCCAGTGAGTGCTTCGACCAGTCCTTCTTTAATACTGATTGGTACTGGGTTTCCTTCGTTTGAGAGATCAGTCATCTTGGAGATGACTTCCCTAGAGATGTCGACTGGTTGGTCGAAGTAGAACTAGTCATTGTGGTACCAGCTTATGATGAACTTTACAGCGGTTTCCTTGGTGCCACCAAAGCTGGCCATGAGCGGTGCATTGACATAGTTAAATATGGTGCTGTATTTGATTTTCTCCACGGCTTGAGTGGAATTCTTGTTGACATAAGCCCATTCTTGCATCTCAGCCCATAGTTTTTTCCATGAGCCTTCCTATACCTTGGCATTCTTAATTTTCTTTATCCCACAGACTAAAGGTGTGTCCATAGTCTATAGTTTCTTGGCTTTGGATGAGGCCCTAGTTTGTTTGGGTGCCATTGTGTCGGTCTGGTGGTCTATTTCACTAAGGGTTTCTCGGCTTTCAGTCGACTGGATGCTCTGATGCTCTCTCTATATGAATTGTGGTGAATAATCCTTCAACGGTCCCATATTTATAGTCGATGTTGTGGATGTGTTCGTTGATGAGTGTATTAATTGTGGATGTGATGTTCTAGTTGGAACACTTGAGTGTGCGTTAATGGCGAATTAATTTCGGAGCTCGATGTCATGAATGCATGATGGGACTATCGAGGTCGTCGGTCAATGTTGGTTATGAAAATGGTCGATGGAAGTGGTCAGTGGATGAAAATGGTCGATGGTGTTATGTCGATGGGCATGATGTCGGTTGTCAAAATGGTGATTTCCTGTCATAGTGTTTGGTATGTTCGGTATTATTTTATTTTTGGATTTTTAGGTTTTTAAAGATTTTTGGTTTACGGTTATGGTCGTTATAGGTTTTTTTTAAGGTGAATGTCTAGTTTCTGTAGCGTTTTAGTAGGGCTCCATTAATGAGTTTCCAAAATACTATGCCTTGTAACATCCTTAGTCGGACTGATCCATTGGTATGTATCTCTTCAACAACATAGGGTCCCATCCATTCTATATGGATCTTTTTAGGTTTACCTTTTACTCGACTATTTTATAGTAAAGAAATGTCTCCTACCGACATGTTTGTGTTCTTGATGTTTTGGTTGTGCCATGCTTTCTGTTGTTGTTTCTGGATTTCTTGATGTTGTATTGCCATTAGTCGGTGCTCTTCATGTTTGTTTAGTTGTAATAGTCGGTCCTTTCTTCCTTGTTCAACATCGACATGTAGGATCTCTACAATGATAGGTGTCTGTTGTTGGAAGTGTAGTGGAACTACTGCTTCTTGTCCATAGACTAGTCAAAAAGGAGTTTGGTCGGTCGAGCGTTTGTATGATGTTCTGTATGCCCATAATACTGAAGGGATTTTTTCATCCCAGTCCTCCTTATCAGCATTACATATTTTAGTTAGTCCTCTTGTTAATGTTTTATTAAATGCTTCAATTGCTCCATTTGACTGAGGATGGTATGTTGTGCTTCGACGATGGTTGATTTGGAACTGGTCGGTTAGGATTTTGATAATTCTATTGATGAAGTGTGTTCCCTGGTCACTAATTAGAGTTATTGGACATCTAAATCTAGTGATGATATTCTCATAGATAAACTTAGCAGCTATCTCACTAGAACATGTGTCGACTGGTTCAGCCTCTGCCCATTTAGTGACATATTTGACTGCAATTATGATGTACCTTGCGCCTGTTCTTTTTGTTGGTATAGGAAATGGTCCTATGAAGTCTATGGCCCAGATTTCGAATGTCAAACTTGGGTTTTGTTGTAATCTCATAGATCACATAAGGTTACCAATAATACACACTAAAACATATCTATAAAACAGAGACAAGAGATAAGAACAAATAGGTGAATTAACAGATTATATTATACAAATGATTCCAAACAACACAGAGAACTAAACTGAGTTTTCATTTGGCTCAATAGCCTAATACATATGATTACAAAACGGTTACAAAATAACTACCTGTCGGTTCGGTGAGCCGACGCGACCTTAGGTGGCCGACCTAATCTCTAGTTTAGTCGGTTGACCGACTTAGTTGGTTGACCGACTTAGTCAGCTGATCGACTAAGTCGGCCCATCGACTTAGTCAACTGATCGACTAAGGCGGATATACTTCAAGTCGACTTATCAACTTGCTCCTTCTAGATCTCCCCCATGAACAAAACATTTCTTCGTCCCGAAGAAACAGGGAGGTACAAAATTCTTCGTTGTCTCACTAGTTATTGTGGTGGGCTGTGAAGTCTGATGGTCGGTCTTTTCTGTACGCAGACTTCTACAATGGTTGGGGCTGTTACTGCGAGGTGATGTTGGAAATATGTCCAACTCTGCAAAATTTTCTAGATCTCAATGGTGAGTGTGTTCAAGCCTGATAAGATTGACATATTCTCTGAAATGGAGACTTCAGCTATCCTCTCCATGTCGAGACCCATAAACTGGTCCTTCTCTTCTACAGTCTCAATAAGTCATTTCATCTACGAGCATATGATATCGACTTTCTCTAAGTTAGGGAGAGCTTGTTGCACCCACTGATGTGCTTCCCTTTCTAGTTTCTGCAGTTTGGCAGTTTCAAGTACTATCTATTCTTCTATTGTCATTCTGAGTGCTTCCTCAATGGTTTTTCTACTTTCTAATGCATGAATCCCTTGTTGAGTCTATCGAGTCTGCTGATAGACTTTCCTGTAGTAATTAGGCCAGTCTCTTAGTATTTATTCAGTTACGATAGACTCCTCCATATGATCCTGCAGCACTTTATAGGCTTAAGAAAATGCAGTGTGTTGTGCCATTAGGAGTCGGGAAATTTCCTCTTTTTGTTCCTCCTTTGTTTCCTGAATGTGAGCTTGGAGTGTCGACACCATGCTCTCAAATAGCTGATACACCCTTTCGATCGGTTTTTCTGTGTCAACTTCTATGGGGCCTGGCATGATGGACTGGGCCAGATTCCTGCACTTGTCGAGAAACTCGACCTGTTCTATGTTTTTGTCATTGAGTTCTTTATTTCTTTGCTCACTCCTCGTCTTCGCTTCACTTGATAGGGTTTTGAGGAGTTGTCCTAACTCTGTGTCGGTCAGGGATCTTGCATCCTTCAATCTGATTTGGACCTTTGAAGGCTGTCCATGACGCTCCTTCTTCTATTTCTGCTTCCTCTTCTTATGCTTTTCTTTATCTGCTTCCTGTGTACCTGCAACAGTCGAGGTGGGATCTTTGGTTTGTGGGATAGAGGCCGATGGTTTATTTGGTTGGGGAGGTGGGATGACTACCACCTCTAGTTGTTTGGATGCAGCTGGTTGTGGTGGGACTTTCTCTAAGTCAGGGGGTGGTGGTGGTGGTGATGGAGTTGGCGAATGGTCAGGGGTGATTGGTTTGGGGGAAGTGTGGGTGAGTGGTGGATTGTCGGGTCAAGGGGGTGAGTCTATGTCGGAGAAAATTTGGTTAATTTGTTTGGTTATGTCCTCCTCAGTTTCTTCTCCTTCAGTTGATGCAGTGGCTGGTAGGTTGGCTTGGGGTACGAGTACATTTGGTGTGATAGTCGAGGACCAACATGCAATCACTTCAGCTTCCTTGTCGGGATTTCTCTTGAAAGTTGATGTAATGGTTGCAAAGGTTCTAGAGTGTGCATCCTGTCTTGGTTGGTATCCTCTAGTCATGAAGAGAGGTGCTCTTGTAGAGATCTTATGTGCCGACATAAATATGTCAGGCAGTTTCTTAATGAAGGCCTGCAAATATCTATCTTTGTCGAACTTTGCTTTCATAGCTTTCGTCACCACACTTTTGCATAAGTCGAGGGGGCTTACTGATTGTGGTGCCGATACTTGTTCCTTAGTTATTTTCATCAGTGATGGGGATGGAGGCATTGACACAAGGTTGACAACATTTTCAAGCATCATCGTAGTCTTAGCTTTCTTCGGTTGACCTGCTTGTGCTCCCGTGTCGACGAATCTCTGGAACTAGGTTTCGACCGACACCTTGTTTGTTGTGGCATCCTCTATGATGTTGAGGCTCGTGGCTTCCAGTTCCTCCTCATCTTCTGATGAGTCAGCAAGGATAAGCTTGTGCTTACCTTTACCTTATTGTTGTTGTTGTGTTTTGAGCTTCTTCCTAGCTGTCACTATTTCTTTCGACAATTTTTGAATGATGCCTTTTGTGACAGCGTACTTAGGGTTTTTGGCTCTGTCTCCCGCCTTGGCTCCTGGGCTAGGATGACACTTTCTACAGCTGGAGGAATTATCTGCTGCTGTGGCTGCGGCTTTGTGGTCTGGGGTTCTACCTTCTTTGTGGTAGAAGGTTTGATGGTTATTTGCAGTCAACCGATGTGTTCGACCAGTGTCTCCTCTGACACAAATGTACTGATATAGAGGTTGAGCTCATAGTCTTCCTCTTTTTCCTGGTATGTGAGTGGATCCTCGATTGAGAATTCGATCTACTTTGCTTTTGCTGGTACTGGTATTTTTATTTTGTCCTTTTGAGACATTTCCTGGAAGATCTGGTTGACAAATGGGTAGTAGTCGAGGGCTTTGGCGTTTGAATTGTCGCCCTACATGTACCACACCAAGGTATGGTCAAGCTCCAGCTAGATGTGGAAGTTCATCGGTAGATTTCTTCGGATGTTTTGAGGCACCCTCCATCTAGTCATGCAGACTTTGAGTTGTTGAAACCAATTCTCCAACAGTACTTTCCCGCGCTCAAGCTCGTGCAAGGTTCCTCTCTGGGAGAATGGCTTAAATCTCCACATGTCAAACTTGGACGGTTCCTGAAAGATTGGACTCCCCTCTGGGAAGATGTGGTACATGAAAATCCATAAGATGAGGGAGGGGAACTTGATGATTCCCCCCATTTCTTGACATCTTTCACAGATGGTCTTCACCATGTTGGCGACATATTCTTCCCATCTGTATATTCGTCCATCGGTGGCAATGGTATTGACAGCTTCTAGCATGTCTAACTTAAGGTCACTGCCTCGACCTGCTAGCGTGAGTGTTATTGCAATTATTTTGGCCACAATCTGTGGCGTTTGGGTTGTGATTTGGCTAATCATCAACCCCTTGGAGTTCTTACCCGAAGATGATCTAGTGAGCTCTTCGACTAGTCCTTCTTTGATTCTGACTGGTACAGGGTTTCCTTCATTAGAGAGACCAGTCAGCTTGGAGATGACTTCTCCAGAGATGTCGACCGACTGGTCGAAGTAAAACTAGCCATTGTGATATTGGCTGATGATGAATTTGACAACAGTTTCCTTCGTGCCACCAAAGCTGGCCATAAGTGGTGCATTGGCATAGCCAAAGATAGTGCTATGTTTGATTTTCTCTACTGCTTGAGTGGCCTTTTTGTCAACAAAGGCCCATTCTTGTATTTTGGTCCATATTTTTTTCCACGAGCCTTCCTGTACTTTGGCATTTTTGATGTTTTTCAACCTGTGGACTAGAGGTGTATCCGCGGCTTGTATTTCCTTGGCTTTGGTCGAGGCTCTAGTTTGTTTGGGGGCCATTGTGTTGGTTTGGTGGTCGATTTCACTAAGGGGTTCTTGGATTTTAGTCAACTAGATCCTCTCTTGCTCTCTCTATATGGATTGCGGTGAATGATCCTTCGGTGATCCAGTATTTATAGGTGATGCTATGGATGTGTGCGTCGATGGGTGTATTAATGGAGGACGTGATGTTCCAGCTGGAATACTTGAGTGTGCGTTAATGGAAAATTGCTTTCAGAGCTCGATGTCATGAATGCACAATGGGACAATTGAGGTCGTTGGTCGATGCCGGTAATGAGAATGGTTAATGGGAGTGGTCGGTCGATGCAACTGGTCGATGGTGTTATGTCGATGGCCATGATGGCGGTTGTCGAGATGTTGATTTCCTGTCATAGTTTTTTGTAAGTACGGTATTTTTTTTTTGGTTTTTTGAATTTTTTAGTTTTTATGGCTTTTGGTTAACGGTTATGGTCGTTATATGATTTTTTTTTCAATTATTTTCTGTAGAGTTTTATTCGGGCTCCATTAACGAGCTTCCGAAATACTATGCCCTGTAAAGTCCTTAGTCAGACTGATCCGTTGGGATGTATCTCTTTGACAACATACGATCCCATCCATTATGTGTGGAGTTTTTTAGGTTTACCTTTGACCCGACTATTGTATAGTAAAGCAAGGTCTCCGACGGACAAGTTTTTGTTCTTGATGTTACGGTTGTGCCATGTTTTCTATTTTTGTTTCTGGATTTCTTGGTGTTGTATAGCCATGAGTCAGTGCTCTTCCAGCTTGTTGAGTTGCAATAGTTGGTCCTTCCTTCCTTGTTCGACATTGACATGTAGTATTTCTGCAATGATAGGGGTATGTTGTCGAAAGTGTAGTGGAACTACTACTTCTTATTCGTCGACTAGTCGAAACGCACGGGGACTTCACTTAGTGAAACTCTCACATAGCACGTGCGATCATGGGATATTAAAGAATACCCTTAATTTCCAGAGATATTGACCCAAAATTCTTTTGTTGAAACCCCTTATCAATACTTAAAACCTCCTCCCCAACCCTTTTTATACCTCAATCCTTATAAACCACCCTACGCACCCCCACCTTAAACCCCTCATCCCCCTAATACCTGCAATATATTAGCTCAATTTTTGATAATTTTAAAACCCACAATATAAACTAACATGATAGGATATTGGTTAAAAATTGAAGCCCCCATGCCGAAAAGGAGTTTGGTCGGTCGATCATATATACATTGTTCTGTATGCCCATAATACTGCAGGTATTTTCTCATCCCGGTCATCCTTATCAGCATTACATATTTTGCTTAGTCCTCTTGTTAATGCTTTATTGAATGCTTCAATTGCTCCATTTGACTGAGGATGGTATGTTGTACTCCAACGATGGTCAATTTGGAACTGGTCAGTTAGGGTTCTAATAGTTCTATTGATGAAGTGTGTTCCCTGGTCACTAATCAGGGTTAGTGGACATCCAAATCTAGTGATGATATTCTCATAGATAAACTTAGCAGCTATCTCACTAGAACATGTGTAGAATGGTTCATATTCTGCCCACTTAGTGACATATTCAACTGCAGTAATGATATACCTTGCACCTGTCCTTTTTGCTGGTATAGGAAATGGTCCTATGAAGTGTATGGCCCAGATTTCAAATGTCAAACTTGGGTTTACAGATATCAAAGGAAATTTTGTGTTAGGCAGGGGTAGACATAGTCATTGACATCTATCACATCGACTGACAAAAAATTTTCAATCCCTATGGAGTGTTGGCCACCATAATCCTAATTGTTGGATTTTCTTCGCAGTTGTGTCTGCTTGAAAATGTCCTCCGGCAGGTCCATAGTGTGCTTCATGCATAATGTTGTCTCATTCATGTTCTAGTACACATCTTCTGAGGATGTCATGTAATCCCATTTTGTATAAAAATCCATTGATAAGACTATATTGTGCAGGCTTCATAGCTAAGATCTACTTTTTCTTGGTGCTCATACCATCTGGTGTATGTCCATATTCTAAGAACTGAGCTATTTCTTCTAGTTTTGCTGGGACTGCTTCTATCTGAAATAAATGTGCATCAAGTAAGTCATCGTCGACTCCTGTCGGTTCTTCTCCTGTGTCGATTCGGGATAAATGGTCGGGACCTACATTTAACTTGCCTGGTCAGACAACGACTTCAAACTCAAATTCTTGGAAAAGAAGTAGCCATCGACAGATCCTTCCATGATGTAGTGGTTTATTGACGAGGTACTTCAGGGCCTGATGGTCTGTATAGAATATAAATGGATTATCTAAGAGATAATGTTGATATTTTTGTAGTGCAAAGACCATTCCTAGGGATTCTCTCTCTGTTGTCGAATGGTTTCTTTCATCCTTATTTAATTTTATGCTACTATAAACTATAGGATAATCCATTCCATCATCTCCTGGTTGAGTTAGGATTGCTCCTATTGCGAGGCCTAATGCATCAATATGAACACGGAATTTGATCGACCAGTTTGGAAACTTTAGGATTGGTGCTTCGACTAGTTTTCTTTTTAATTTTTTGAATGATATGTGGCATTCATCTGTCTAGTTAAACTCTTAATCTTCTCTTAATATTTCTTCAAGAGGATAGGTCATATTTGAATAATATCTTATGAATTTTCTGTA
This sequence comes from Pseudotsuga menziesii, assembly GCA_001517045.1. Lineage (NCBI taxonomy): Eukaryota > Viridiplantae > Streptophyta > Pinopsida > Pinales > Pinaceae > Pseudotsuga > Pseudotsuga menziesii. The sequence goes on from LPNX010548857.1 coordinate 106,035, forward strand.
ATAGCCTGTGTGGCCAAGTAACACCCTGACTTGTTTTGGGTTTACTAGTGGTTTTAGGTCAAGGATAATTTTGATCTTTGCAAAGTCAACCTTAATGCCTTCCTTACAGACAATATGCCCTAATAATATCCCTATGGGGGTCACAAATATGTATTTATTGATGTTTAGGGATAGTTAAATCTATCGACATCTCTCCAACATAAGTCTAAGCCATTTGCAATGATCCTTTAACATGGATTATATTGTCCAATCGTCAAAGTATACTACCATGGTCTTATAGATATATTCTTGAAATGTTTTGACAACAATTCGAGAGAACACTGTAGGTGCATTCTTTAATCCAAAAGGCATAACTTTGTAAGAAAATGAACCAAATTCACACACAAAGGTTGTCTTCTTCTGGTATTCTTTAGCTATTGGCACTTGGTTATAGCCTGAGAATCCATCTGTAAATGAGTAGCATTCATGTCCTGCAACTTCATTCAATATTTCATCTACATAAGGGGTTGGAAATGGGCCTGTCAGTGTTACTTTGTTTAGTTCTCGGAAGTCGACACAAATTCTTAGTCTGGTCGGGTCATGTTTCTTAGGTTGTACAACCATTGGACTTGCCCATTCTGATTGGTCGATAGGGTAGATGATGCCTGCTGCCAACATGTTATCAATTTCCTTTTTTACTATCTCCTTGTATTTGTGAGCTAGTTTATAGGGCCTTTTCTTCACAAGTTGAACATCAGGTTTAGTATCAATTTTCATCTCTCCCATTTCGTGGACTAAGCATTTGATGTCTTTATAATCTCTAGCAAATATGTCTTGGAACTCCTTTAATAAGTTCACTATCTCTGTGGTCTGTTCTTCGCTCCAGTAGTCCCCAATCTTTGCCATTTTTGGTCGATAATCATTTGAGATGTCGAATTCTTTAGTTTTGACTTTAGCATCTAGCCACTCTTGTGCTTTGGATTCATTGATCAGTCAAATTCCTACTTTGAACTATGAGAATGTGGCAGGGAACTTGGCTGCAGTCATTCTATCAGTATCTTGTTTGTCAGTTGTTTCAACTTTTAGGATTGTGCAAATAGGTTTGGTCATTTTGACATGGTTGGATTTCCATCAAAAGATTTTTCCTTTGATGTTTTCGTTTTCTAATTGTAATCTTGTCGGCTATGGATTTAGCCGTGTTTGTATATTGTTACATTTCATTGTCTGTTGGTTATCTTTTAAGGGTTTTTTTTTGGTCGACTGTATAAATTCTTTAATTTGTTTTGCTGTTTTGGCTAAATCTTTAATGAAATTCTCCCTGAGTTCATGCCATAAGAAGGTTTCACCTCTAACTTCTTCTATCTTATACCATTTGTTTGGTAAGTTGGCGAGGGTTGATGGGAACAAGTGTGACCATGCTCTTTCATCCTTGTAGCCAAGTCTTCTCCACTCCTTTTCATAGGTTTTGATATGATCTTCTGGGTTTTGTACTTGAGTGAATACAGGTATCTGAGCTTGTTGGGTTAAATTTTTTCCTCTGAACCTTTTGACAAAATAAGTCGAAGCAGTTGTCCAGGTCTGCAGTCTTGTCTGATGGGTATCCCACCATCTAGTAGCTTGTCCTATAAAAGTTTCGACTAGGCTTTGAAGTCAGCCATGTTCACCAATATTTTTGGACACTTGCTTGAAATGCGTGACTGGTGATTCCCTTTCCTTGTATCTTGGTAGTTGTGCAGTATTCAGGTTGGTAGGTTGTAAGGTAGGGTGTTCCCTAATTTTCTTCTCAAATATTTTTGGGACAATGGACACTATGAAGCACTATTGGGTGGGATTTTTTTGTACATTTTGTATAGTCTAGCACCCTATTGCTTGTATTTCATAGTTCTTGATCTCCTAATCATATAATTCAGCATCATAATTGTAACCAACTGAGTCTTGGTTGCCTAAATGAAGTTCTCCATGGATATTTGGTTCCGTGTAATCTGCATTGTTTTGGATCTGGTAGAGTTGTCGGACATCGACTTCTTCATCAATAGATTCAGTCCAAGGTTCCCCTTGAGATGGATGAATGGGTACAATGACCTTTTGTCCATTTCCTTTTAATTTTATTCGCTCCTTGTCCAAGGAGATGGATGCTTTCATCTTTCTACCCCAAGGTCGACCGACTAACCCTGGGGAGGAACTGGATCCTTCCTTTGGGTCGACGATTTCAAAATCGACCTTGGTCAAGATTCCTTTTATAGTCATGTCGACATTTTCCCAGACTCCAATGGGTTCAATTAGGCCCTAGTCGGCTAGTTTCAGGTATATGCCTGACTCATAGAGTCGAGGTCTACCCATTTGTTCCCAAATGTCACGAGTCATGATGTTTACTTGTGAGCCGAAGTCAAGCACTACTTGTCGGACGTGGTATCCTTCGATTTCTAGGTCGACAAGTGGGTCAACATCACCTTTGTCTTTTTGACTTAAGATGTAGATGTTCTTTGTTTGTTTTTAAGAGTTGGTACATTTTATTTCATACAGCAAATCGATGAACTGGGATACTGAGTTGTCTTTTTGTACGAGCTGGATTAATTCATTTATTGTGTTATGTCAAATGTCATGAACATTTTCTTGTCATGTAATTTCTTTGAATACATTGGTTGCTTCTTTGTATGTTTGGTTTTCTTTCAGTGGGTCAGGATAGACACGTTTCTATTTTATTTTACTGATTCTGGGGTTATCAGCTCCTGTTTTTGTTTTTTTTCAAGTTACAATATGCAATTTTTGTGTGTTTATTACATCATTTTTTTGCACATAGGACAAGACATTAACATTTTTCTTTGTATTAATTTTTTCTAACATGGTAGGGAAATCGATTAGTGAGTGATCCCCTACCCCACAGTGAGTATAGAATTTGAGATCAGTTCTATCTTTATATGGATAGTATGCATACAGATGTCCCTCTTTATAACATGTAAAGCACTGAATGGGTCGACACGGTCGGTTGTCTCAATTCCCAGGGAATCAACCTCTTCCTCCATATCCTATGCGTCAATTGTTGTACTGGCGCTTGTATCATCGACCATCGTATCTCTGACCGTTCTGATCGTTTGCTAGATTAGTTTGCTCGTTATGCTGTGCCACTGCATTGGTTTGGTAGACTGCTTGATAATTCTGTCGGTTCTTCAGATTCAAATGACAGTCAGCCGTGTTATGATTTTTGGTCTCACAGATGGCACACCAGGAGTCCTTGTCATTCTTCATGTTGAACGGGTAGTCTTTCGTCGAGTGATCCCTGTGCTCTTGGAAAATATCACAAACAGATTTGGTCTGCATGAATCGAACGTCCTGTCGGCTGTATTCCTGTCAACAGTTGTCTTTGGAATGGTCGGTCGTCGAGCATTTGGTGCACCAGATCTCCTAATTCTTTAGGTTTAACTCCTTTAGAGACTTTTGTATGTTCTTGAGCTATTCTTCCAATCTGTGGTCAATGGGGTAAGCGGGTATGTCCTCGTCCATCTCCACTTGAAGATCTTTTGTTAGTGGATCTTCGTAAGATTTGAATGTTTTCAGACTGATGTGTCTACGCACTTTCTGAGATATCCCTATAAGAAACCACTGGATTAGTAACTGTTCATCTATAACATAGTCCAGCTGGCTCAGAAGGTCTTTCCAACGCTTATCATAGTCATGGACAGTTTCCCCTAGCTTTTGTGATGTAGTTTTTAGTTTTTTCACGGCCAAGTGTTTAGCATCTGGAGTTTTGAAAAATGACAAAAATTGTGCCTTGATCTCAGCTTTTGTTGCTCTAGTTTGTCTTTCCAAAAATTTCATATACCACGTCAATGCCCTTTTCCTCAAGGCACCGGTGAACTATGCCATTTGTCTATCTTCGTCTATAACTTGGTTGGCCTCCCAAGTCGACTTGCAGACAAACCAGTTTTGTCTAGGGTCCTTATTCCCCTCATATAGAGGAATGTGAGCCTATCCATGACCCATGTTTGAATCATTGTCACTGCTCTCAGGAGGTGGCGGTGGTGGAGGTGGGGGTGGTGGTGAGGGTGGTGGGGTTACTAGTTTATTTGTCTTTGTGGGACTATGGTTGATGGAACTTTTGTTCCTATCAGTTGTCAATTCTTCATCGACTGGCAGTCGGTTGATGTTGACTTCTGCTGTTGATGGTCCACTGTAACTATTTGTCCATAGTTATGAATGTTCTATGTCTTCTAAAGCTGTATTTGGTGGAGGGGGTGCTCCTTCATGTGTCAGTAAGAGTAAGTGGATACTTCGCTTGGAGGGTACCGCTTGAAAGGTCACCCAATTCCCTTCCTTTGGTCGATGTATAATGAGGTGTCATCTAGTGTATGTTTCATCGTCTAGTCAAGTCCATATACTAAATTCACCAACTCGTAGTCGGAGGTCCTCTTCGACAATAGTCTGTATCCGAGTACATGGATTCAATGGAGAGAGGGTTGTTCCTTCATTGGGAGCTCTTACTTGGAGAGCTTCTAGCTGCTCTATCCATAATTATTCCTCCGTAAGGGATGCTTCTTGTCCCATGCCTTCCTCATGTCGGTCATGACCCAACTCTGGTGGATTCTCTTCTTTGTCGGTCGCCCTAGGACTCCTTCCTCTATGCAGCTCTAAGGCTCTTTCTCGTCTTGCTTCCCTCCTCTAATGTCTCTCTTCCCTCTCTATTTTTGGAATGTCTGACACACCTTCGTATGATACTATTCTCTTGAGTTCCCTTTTAGTCAACTTCTCATTATTGGGGACTGGTATCTGTTTCTAGTCGACTAGAATCCACTATACTCTATCTCGACATATGACCAGCTACCCCCCATAGCCTACCCGACACTTTTAGAAAGCCCAGATAGTTCGGTCTATTTGCTTAGGAAGTATTCCCACTCCCTTTCTGCAATAAATTTTTCCCACTTCCTCTGCTTCTCCACCCAGTTAGAGTTTGATGGTAGTTCGTGAAGTGATGGACGAGATTCGACAATATGTCCTACTCCCTTCTCGATCAGGAATTTGAACAACAAGGTCAATAAGGAACACAGGAATTGCTCGGTGAGATCTGTGTAAAATTTCTCCTTGACTGTTTCCACCGAATTTCTATCTTCGACTGCTTACTCCTCACAGAAGTAGTCGGCAATTTTCTCAAACCACTTCGACAAGTTTGTTCTACCTCCTCAGATCGGTTTTTCCAGCAACTGTTGTTCTTTAGTCCCTTCTGGCTTTCTCATCCAGGAGTTTCTTCAGAAGTTGGGGCACTGATTCGACAAACTTTTCATGCGTTTCTGTGAAAAATATTTCTTTTGATTGTGCGATTGTTAATCTGTTCCTTTGTGCATAATTTTGCAAATAGTTTGCAACTTTATGTTCCCAACAGACATTAATCTCCTGCTCTAGTATCATCTGTTTGCATACATTTCAGTCATGTACTACCAGCAACAGAACCAATGTTGTAATCTCACAGATCACATAAGGTTACCAATAATACACACTAAAACATATATATATAAAACAGAGACAAGAGATAAGAACAAATAGGTGAATTAACAGATTGTATTATACGAATGAGTCCATACAACACAGAGAACTGAACTGAGTTCTCATCTGGCTCAACAGCCTAATATATATGATTACAAAATGGTTACAAAATAACTACCTGTCGGTTCAGTGAACCGACGCGACCTTAGGTGGCCGACCTAATCTCTAGTTTAGTCAGTCGACCGACTTAGTCAGCCGACCGAATTAGTCGGCTGATTGACTAAGTCATCCCATCAGCTTAGTCGACTGATCAACTAAGTCAGTTATCCTTCAAGTCAACTTAATGACTTGTTCCTTCTACAGGTTTACTAATATCAAAGGCATTTCTATTCTAGGTAGGGGTTGGCCTAGTCATTGACATCTTTCACATTGACTGACAAAAAAATTTCAATCTCTGTGGAGTGTCATCCACCATAACCCTGACTGTTGGATTTTCTTTGCAACTGTGTCTGCCTGGAAATGTCCTCCTGCAGGTCCATAATGTGCTTCATGCATAATGTTGTCTCATTCATGTTCTAATACACACCTTCTGAGGATGTCATCTGAACCCATTTTGTATAAGAATCCATTTATAAGACTATATGGTGCAGCCTTCATAGCTAAGATATGCTTCTTCTTCATACTCATTCCTTCTAGTGCATGTCCATCTTCTAATAATTATGTTATTTCTTCTAGTTCTGCTGCGACTACTTCTATCCAAAATAAATGTGCATCAGGTAGGTCATCTTCGACTCATGTCAGTTCTTCTCCTATGTCGATTCGGGATAAATGGTCGAGACTGACATTTAACTTTCCTGGTCTAACCACAACTTTGAATTCAAATTCTTGAAAGAGCAGTATCCATCGACAAATCCTTCCATGATGTAGTGGTTTATTGATGAGATACCTTAGTGCTTGATGGTCTGTATAGAATATAAATGGGTTAGCTAAAAGATAATGTCGATATTTTTTTAGTGCAAAGACCATTCCTAGTGCTTCTCTTCCTGTTGTCGAATAGGTTCTCTCAACAGTGTTTAATTTTATGCTACTGTAAACTATAGGATAATCCATTCCATCATCTCCTGGTTGAGTTAAGATTACTCCTATTTCTATCCCTGATGCATCAATATGAACATGGAATTTGATCGACCAGTTTGAAAACTTTAGGATTGGTGCTTCGACTAGTTTTCTTTTTAATTTCTTGAATGATATGTGGCACTCTTCTGTTCAGTTGAATTATTTATCTTCTATTAATAGTTCTTCAAGTGGATAGGTCATATCTGAATAATATCTTATGAATTTTCTATAATAGCATGTGTGGCCAAGTAACACCCAGACTTGTTTTGGGTTTATTGGTGGTTTTAGGTCGAGGATAATTTTTATCTTTGCAAAGTCAACCTTAATTCCTTCCTTACAAACAATGTTCCCTAATAATATCCCTATGGGGGTCACAAATATGCATTTCTTGATGTTTAGGGAGAGTTGAATTTGTCGACATCTCTCCAACATAAGTCTAAGCCATTTGCAATGATCCTTTAACATGGGGTATATTGTCTAATTATCAAAGTATACTGCCATGGTCTTGTAAATGTATTCCTGAAATGTTTTGACAACAATTCTAGAAAATACTGCAGGTGCATTTTTTAATCCAAAAGGCATAACCTTGTAAGAAAATGATCCAAATTCACACATAAAGATTGTCTTCTTCTAGTCTTCTTTAGCTATTGGAGTTTGGTTATAACATGAGAATCCATCTTCAAATGAGTAGCATTCATGTCCTGCAACCTCATTTAAGATTTCATCTGCATAAGGAGTTGGAAATGGGTCTGTCAGTGTCACTTTATTTAGTTCTCTAAAGTTGACACAAATTCTTAGTTTGGTCAGATCATGTTTCTTGGGCTGTACAACCATTGGACTTGCCCATTTTGATTGTTCAATAGGATAGATGATGCCAGCTGCAAGCATGTTAGCAATTTCCTTTTTGACTATCTCTTTTTATTTGTGAGCTAGTTTATATGGAATTTTCTTCATAGGTTGAATGTCAGGTTTAGTATCAATCTTCATTTCTCCCATTTCATGGACTAAGCCTTTGAGGTCTTTATAATCTCTAGCAAATACATCTTGGAACTCTTTTAATGAGTTCACTATTTCTATGGTCTGCTCTTCACTCCAGTAGTCACCAATCTTTGCAATTTTTGGTCGATCATCATTTGAGATGTCGAATTCTCTAGTTTTGACTTTAGCATCTAGCCACTCTGGTGCTTTGGCTTCATTGATTGGTCGACTTCCTTTTTTAAACTGTGAGAATGTGTCAAGGAAGTCGGCAATAGTCGTTCTATCGGTATCTTGTTTGTCGGTTGTTTCTACTTTAAGGATTGTACAAATAGGTTTGGTCATTTCGACATGGTTTGATTTCCATCTAAAGATTTTCCATTTTGTGTTTTTATTTTCTAACTGTAGTCTTTTCAACTATGGTTTTTCCCTCGTTTGTATATTGTTGCATTTCATTGGCTGTCGGTTATATTTTAAGGGTTTGTTTTCAGTCGGCTGGATAAATTCTTTAATCTGTTTTGTTGTTTTGACCAAGTTTTCATTTTGTGGTATAAAGTTGAAATCTTTAATGAAATTTTCCCTCAGTTCATGCCATAAGAATGTTTCACCTCTAGCTTCTTCCATTTTATACCATTTGTTTGGTAATTCGGTGAGGGTTGATGGGAATAGGTGTGGCCATGCTCGTTCATCCTTGTATCCAAGTCTTCTCCATTATTTTTCACATGTCCTAATATGATCTTCTAGGTTCTGTCCTTGAGTGAATACAGGTATCTGAGCTTGTTTGCTTAAATTCTTTCCGCCAAACCTTTTGACAAAGTAAGTTGAAGCTGTTGTCTAGGTCTGTTGTCTTGTCTAATGGGTATCACACCTTGTAGCAGCTTGTCCTGTAAAAGTTTCTACTAGGATTTGAAGTCGTCCATGCTCATCAATATTTTTGGAAACTTGTTCTACATGCATGACTGGTGATTCTCTTTCCTTGTATCTTGGTATTTGTGTAGTATTTACATTGGTATGTTGTAAGATAGGGTATTCCCTAATTTTCTTCTCAAATATTTTTGGGACAATGGACACTATGAAGCACTATTGGGTGGGATTTTTCTGAACTTTCTGAATAGTCCAACACCCTCTTGCTTTTGTTTCATAGTTCTCAATATCCCAATCATATAATTCTGCATCTGAATTATAACCAACTGAGTCTTGCTTGCGTAAATGAAGTTCTTCGTGGATATTCGGTTCTGTATAATCTGCATTGTTTTGAATCTGGTAGAGTTGTCAGATGTCGACTTTGTCATCGATAGGTTCAGTCCAACATTCTCCTTGAGATGGGTGAATATGTACAATGACCTTTTGTCCATTTCCTTTTAATTTTATTCTCTCCTTGTCCAGGGATATTGATGCTTTCATCTTTCTACCCCAAGGTCTAACTACCAATGCTGGGAAGGAACTGGATCCTTCCTTAGGGTCAATGATTTCGAAGTCGACTTTGGTCAAGATTACTTTTATAGTTGTGTCAATGTTTTTCCAGATTCTAATAGTTCAATTAGGCCCTGGTCGGCTAGTTTCAGGTAAATGCCTAACTCATAGAGTTGAGGTTTGCCCATTTGTTCCCAAGTGTCATGATTCATGATGTTTACTTGTGATCCAAAGTCAAGCACTACTTGTCGGACATGGTATCCTTTGATTTCTAGGTCAACAAGTGGGTCGGCATCACCTTTATCTTTTTTATTTAAGCTGCGGATGTTCTTTGTTTATTTTTCAGAGTTGTTACATTTTATTTCATATAGAAAATCGATGAACTAAGATACTGAGTTATCCTTTTGTACGAGCTGTATTAATTCTTTTATTGTGTTATGTCGATTGTCATTAGCTTGTTCTTGTCGTGCACATTCTTTGAATACATTGATTTCTTCTTTGTATGTTTGTTTTTCTTTCAGTGGGTCCGGGTAGACATTTTTCTCTTTTATTTTGTTGATTCTTGGGTTATCACTTCCTGTTTTTGTTCCTTGTCTAGTTACAATATGCAAATTTTTTGTGTTTATTACATCATTTTTTGCACACACGACAGGACATTAACATTTTTCTTTGTATTTATTTTTTCCAACATGGTAGGGAAATCCTCTAGTGAGTGATCCCCTACTCCACAATGAGTACAAAATTTGAGGTCAGTTTTGTCTTTATATGGACAGTCTGCATGCCGATGTCCCTCCTTAGAACATGTAAAGCACTGGATGGGTCAACGTGGTCGGCTGTCGTGATTCGCAAGGAATTGACCTCTTCCTCCATAGCCTCCACGTCGATCGTCATACCGGCGCTCATATCTCCGACCTTCATATCTCTAACTGTTCTGATCATTTGGTAAATTGCTTTACTCATTATGTTGCGCAACTGCATTGGTTTGGTAGACTGCATGATAATTTTTTCGGTTCTTCAGGTTTAAATGGCAGTCGAACATGTTATGATTTTTGGTTTTGCAGATTGCACACTAGGATGCCTTTCCATTCTTCATGTTGAATGGGAATTCTTTTGTCGAGTGGTCCCTGTACTCCTGGAAAATGTCGCAAAATGATTTCGTCTGTACGAATCGAACATCCTGTTGGTTGTATTCTTGTCGACAGTTGTCTTTGGAGTGTCCGGCTGTCGAGCATTTGGTGCACCAGATCTCCTGATTTTTGAGGTTTAACTCCTTTAAAGACTTTTGTACACTCTTCAGTTGTTCTTCTAATCTATGATCAGTGGAGTAAGTGGGTATGTCTTCATCCATCTCCACTTGAAGAGCTTTTGTGAGCGCATATTCATAACATTTGAATGTTTCCAGACTGATGTGTCGACAGACTTTCTGGGATAACCCTGCAAGAAACCACTGCATTAGTAATTGTTTATCTATAACATAGTCTAGCTAGATCAGAAGGTCTTTCCAACACTTATCATAGTCACAGACAGTTTTTCCTGGCTTCTGTGATGTTGTTTTTAGTTTTTTCGCTGCCAGGTGTTTGCCATCTAGAGTTTTGAAAAATGATAGAAATTGCACCTTGATCTCGGCTTTGGTTGCTCTAGGTTGTCTTTCTGAAAAGGTAATATACCAAGTTAATTCCCTTTTCCTCAAGGCACCAGCGAACTGTGCCATTTGTCTATCTTCGTATGTAAGTTTGTTGGCTTCCCAAGTCGACTCACAGACGAACCAGTGTCATCTGGGGTCCTCATCCCCCTTATATAGAGGAATGTGAGTTGACTCGTGACCCATGTCGAAATCACTGTCACTGCTCTTAGGAGGAGGCGGTGGTGGAGGTGGGGGTGGGGGTGGTGGGGTTACTGGTTTATTTGTCTCTGTGGGACTATGGTCGATGGAACTTTCGTTCTCGTCATTTGTCGATTCTTCTTCAACTGGCAGTCGGTTGATGTCGACTTCTGCTGTCGATGGCCCACTGCAACTATTTGTCCGCAGTTCTAAATGTTTTGTGTCTTCCAAAGATGTATTTGGTGGGGGGGGTGCTCCTTCTTGTGTCAGTAAGAGTAACTGGATACTTCGGTTGGAGGGTACCACTTGAAAGGTAACCCAATTTCCTTCCTCTAGTCGATGGATAGTGAGGTGTCATCCAGTGTATATCTTTTCATCTAGTCGACTCCATATACCAAAGTCACCAGCTCATAGTCGGAGGTCCTCTTTGACAATAGTTTGTATCCGGGTACGCGGATTCAACGGAGAGAGGGTTGTTCTGTCATGGGGATATTTTATTTGGAGTGCTTCTGGCTACTCTATCCACAATTCTTCCTCCATAGGGGATGCCTCTTGTTCCACACCTTATTCATGTCAGTCATGACCCGACTTTGGTGGATTCTCTTCCTAGTCAGTCACCCTAGGATTCCTTCCTCTATGCACCACTAAGGCTCTTTCTCTTCTTGCTTCCATCCTATGTTGTCTCTCTTCCCTCTCTATTTTCTGAATGTCTGATATACCGTTGTGTGATACTATTCTCTTAATTTCCCTTTTGGTCGACTTCTCATTACTGGTGAATGGTATCTATTTCTAGTCAACTAGAATCCACTCTACTTTATCTCGACATATGACCAACTACCCCCCCATAGCCTACCCGACGCTTTTAGAAAGCCCAATAGTTCGGTCTATTTGCTTAGGAAGTATTCCCACTCTCTTTCTATAATGAATTTTTCCCACTTATTCTTCTTTTCCGCCCAGTTAGAGTTTGATGGTAGTTTGTGAAGTGATGGACTAGGTTCGACAATATGTCCTACTCCCTTCTCGATCAGGAATTTTAAAAGTAAGGTCGGTAAGGAGCACAGAAATCGTTCGGTGAGGTCTGTGTAAAATTTATCCTTGACGGTTTCCACCAAAGTTCTGTCTTCTACTACTTGCTCCTCACAAAAGTCATCGACGATTTTCTCGAACCACAACGACAAGTTTGTTTGACCTCCTTGGATCAGTTTTTCCAGCAACTGCTGTTCGTTAGTCCCTTCCAGCTTTCTCATCCAAGAGTTTCTTCAGAAGTTGGGGCACTGATTCTACAAACTTCTCATTTGTTTCTATGAAGAATCTTTCTTTTTCTTGTGTGATTGTTAATATGTTCCTTCGTGAGTAATTCTGCAAATAATTTGCAACTTTACGTTCCCACCAGTCCTTAATCTCTTGCTCTGGTATCATTTGTTTGCATACATTTTAGACATGTACTGCCAGCAACGGAACCAATGGTGTAATCTCATAGATCACATAAGGTTACCAATAATACATACTAAAACATACATATAACACAGAGACAAGAGATAAGAACAAGTAGGTGAATTAACAGATTATATTACATGAATGAGTCCATACAATACAGAGACCTGAACTGAGTTCTCATCTGGCTCAACAGCCTAATATATATGATTACAAAACAGTTACAAAATAACTACCTATCGGTTCAGTGAACCGACACGATCTTAAGTGGCTGACCTAATCTCTAGTTTAGTCAGTCGTCTGTCTTAGTCAGTTGATTGACTAAGTCAGCTCTCATTCAAGTCGACTTATCGACTTGCTCCTCCTACAAGTCTCGTCGAAGGAGGGCCATGATGAATCCCACATCGACGACATGAAACTCAGAACAAAGTTATGGAATGATGTGAATGAGTTAACCATAAGACTGACTCAAAAGTACTGACATAAAGATTGTTTTTACTGCAGAGGTAAAAATTTTCAACTTCCCTTTGAACATTGGGTAGCACGAAAAAATACTTGGCAGCATGAATAGACCAGACAAACACACAGTGCGACGATGGACAATGCATTCTTTTGAAAGAATCAAAGGAGTGACATGACTCATGAAAGTGGATCATCATGGAAATCAGTTGGATACCCAATTGACTGAAATGATATGCATACAAGTGCCATGTTCAAAGGTAATGACAAACTTCCATTTATTTGCAAAATGATTCCCTTCCCTTAATTTCCCCATCATGGTTGATGATTGCCTCTTTTCATTTTTATGAGTTCAAAGAGGGTAACAAACACTCTTTGTAGCTCATCCGAAGACAAGTCCAAATTCATATGTTTTACGAACCTAAGAGAGGAGGGTTTCATTCCCAAAAGAGGGTCTCTCAATGTTTAATTTAACGAGTCCAATGAAAGTTAACTTAGTATCGTTCATGTTTAGAGAGTTTGGAAGACCATGGAAAAAGACTCCACATGGTCCTTTTTCGTATGATTTAGTCCCTAAGGCCCAAAAAAGTATAAAATAATACCTTAGAGAACTCTTCTAGTCATGATTGGATGGAGTGTTCCTTTTTCATAAATAGTCCATCCAAACCGAAAAAGAGATAACCTAGCATAAGAAAGACAACTCTTCAAGTGCTTTAACAAGCATGAAGAAGACAAGATTACTCGACAATCTTTTCGTATTTAAGGATCCTGAAAAGAGTTTAAAGAAGACTCCACTAGGTCTCTTTTCATGATGAGGGATTTTACGAGTCTAAAAAGAATTAGAAAAGGACTCGGACCTTGGATGCTAAGTTTGGAGATCATGACCAAAGTGTCATAGTAAATGCTCAAAGACGTTTTCCATTTTATGGTAGTATGAAAAAGTCAAAAACAAACTCCCAAAACTTTTACTGCTACCTCTCTCTATCCTGCACTGACTTAAACAACAATTGTTAAACTCTCCAATAAATGACATTAAAGGATCATGACTGATATTTTTCTTGTAATAAATTATTTTGAAGACAAAACTATGACATGCCAAAACCTAGAATGCTTATAAAAGTTATGTAAATAGTAAAAAACAAAACATTTTACCATTTATCAATAGTGGAGAGCCTTTGGAGAAGTTTCTTGGTTAGATTTTCAGTTGGTGATTCCAGGAGCGTATACCGTCAGATTTATGTGTCGTCAATTCCAGGTAAAAGATTGAACCTTTCTCTTTCATTTTATGCTTTAATTTTTTATTTTTGGGGGTGTTTTGGGAAATTTGAGAGATCCCTAAAACCTTTAATGTTGGCACCTCTCTTATCCCTTGTGGGATAAGCAGTACCATGCAAGAACCGTGCCTAAAACACTTCACTCAGGCGGTGCCGACTATGGGTAAAAAAAACATATAGGCAAGCCAAAATAAATGATTTTTGATGATTTTAAAAGGTTGATAGTGTTTCTAATTGGCCTCATGATTGTTTTTGGTAGGTTTCCATTAGTAAAAAATGGTTATTTGGAAAGAGAGGCAACATAACAATGATGACACATTTGTCGAAAGAAATGTGGGATGTATAGCCGCGTTGAGGTACTATGGTATTTTGAAGTTTTTCTGCATTCCCAACATGGTGTCACATGAGTGTTTATTGGAGCATATTCTCTGTATGTAGAATCCAGAGCAACGGTATTTTGAGGTGGGTGCTCATGTATTGACAATTGAAGTAGAACATATCTACTTCTTGATAGGCCTATCGATACGAGGTTCTCCCATCTATTTGACTGGTTCTCGTGGAGGGGACATCACCCCCCAGGAATTAATAAATCTCCATTGTATTCCCGGGACCAGAACATCAGGGAAGAAAATTCCCATCAAAGTAGTGGTGGATGTCCCTCTTTGCATAGTCTTATTTACCATGCAGAGAGTGGTGGGGAGCCAAGGGATTCATCAGGAATCTAGAGCACATATGATCTATGTTATAGAGGCTATGGCACCCACAGTCTTCAACTGGGTGGAGGCTCTACTACTAGTTTTTAGAGATCAGCTGACCAAGTTTCGGCAGGGAGAGTTAAAACAGTTCAGTTTTGGATCCATTTTAGGATGTTTAGTTTTTGAGCGGGTCCCCCAACTGATACCCTAGGTAGTATTCACAGAGTTAAGGGCAAGAGACCCTCACATGCTGAGGTGGGTTCGGATCATCGCCTGCACAAGTGTTGGTAGAGGCAAGGTGAATTTTGGAGACCCATTTTTTCAATGGTTGAGAGACCATCTCCTCATGGTTGAGGACTACGCATACGCGGGTACTAACTTCAGTGGTGACCCTAATCTACTGCTTCCACTTGGTGCATGGTGGGGTGACATTGGTAAGAAACAAAAACTCTAAAATGGAAATTGTGTTTTTATGTTTTATATTTTTTATGTGTAGTAACAAGACTTAAATGTTTTCATGTAGATGTCGGAGTAGCATGACCTGGGGGATCCTCCCCACTAGATAGGTGAGTCAGAGCTTGTTTTGTTCCACAGGGTGATGATTTGATGGGGGAGATAGAGGAGAACCTCAAGAGGTTAACTCTAGACATACAAGATGCCTCGATTGATGACCTCCCACTAAGGTACCAGAGGCCCACTGCGGGAGTACTGTTACCACCTAAGTTGTACTTAGTGGTTTTTATCAAGTGAGCCTAGTGAACCAGACAGGGTTAACTTGTTCGGACTTCAGAGGACCTTTGGAAGTACTTATGGGAAGTGCTTGTTGTATCGTATCACATGTTCATACCCCATGGGGCAATTGTAATAAATGTTCTAGCATGATAGTGTTGTTAAAAGACTCGGTCTCTTAGACTTCATTTGTCAATCCGATCAGCCCAGGGTGTTTTTTCCCTTGGTTATTATTGGTTGTTGAATAAACGACTGATAATTTCTGAGTTTTTCACTCCATACCTCCAAAGTTGGGGTGGTCGGCTTGGCATTTGTGCCTCTTGAGGTTATTAGAGTCTATGTGTCAATGTGTAAGCATGCTAGACATCTTTTTTGAGTCATATGAACATGTCTAAGTCCCCCTAGGTGTTTTTCAATTTTTCAATTTTTCAGTTTTTTAAGGGTTTTTTTATTAAATTTTAATTTTTCCAAAAACTTAGGCTATTTTTTTAATAGTTTAATTGGAAAAATTGAGTCTGTAATAAAAGTGGGCCAAATAATCAGTTTCAGTCATGTAGGTGCTCATTTTGAAGCTAAGAGCACCATATAAACCCATGGACCCACTTTTTCCTAAGTTTTGTGTGATGTTCCATCACTCAGGCCAGAAAGCCCCAAAAATCAATTATTGATTATTTTAATTAATAAATTGATGAATAATGGAGCAAATCCAAAATCATTTACTCAGTGGATTCTCAACCGATTTGACTGAAATCAATCAGATCTGGAGCAGATTGACTGGATCTGACAAATCCTTGACTAAAGGAGGGGATCAAATCAGATTTGGAGCTGATCTACAGTGGTATTTATGGGGAATTTCTCCCTCCCTCTCTCTTCAACACATTTTTGGCTCAACTGGATGATTTTTGGTGGATTCTTCAGTGTTTGGGCCAATGTGTCAGTGTATGGGTTGATGTGTCAGCCAGATCAGGCCCCCGGTTGACAAGTAGGCTCAGTTTAGCCTTAGTTCTGCATTGATGAACTATCCATCAGCTGATTTCACTTGATTCCATGAGGAATTGCGCCCCCCCTGGGCTAGATGGCCTGCAATTTGTATAAATCAAGGCACAGCCTCCTCTTCCAAGCTAGTTAGAGATGGACTGAAGGGCTTGCCATTGTAAACTGTGTACTGATCTTATTTTGTTGAATAAAGAAAAGATTTGGAGGCTCAATTGTGGAGTATCTTTCATGTGTGGATTGTCATTGTCTTGCTGCAATCGAGGTGAAACTGCTATTTTTCCAGTTTTTTGCACTTAATTATTGTCTACCTGAATGGTTTCTTAAATCATAAGGATATATCATTGTAAGTAAGCTTACTTACTTTCTATTTTATGCATATGTTTGAATGAGTTAATACCTGTATGTTAAATAAGGTTATTTGCATACTGTATCATCCCTTTCTCATATGTATCTTCAGATCTGATAGTTCTGTATGCAGGAATTGTGTTGTAGCTTACAGGTTTGCCGTAGCTAGAAGATCTATGGTTCAGGTTTGATTCCATTGATTTCCAGCAGAGATTTCTAATATCGTTCCCCTCGGTTCTTCTCTACCAAGGTCCCTCTGCAGATCTGCTTCAACAACAAGCACCTTTCTTCCCCTTTCTCTCCTTTAAAATTATTAAACTTCCTTCAAACTGGTTACTTTAAGGTCTCTTTTTAAATCTGATCTATCTCATAAAGAAAAGCATACATATATTTAATTATCAAGATCCCTTCAATTTTCTAGATCTTAGTTTCATTGTGCACATAAAGTTCAATTTCAAGAGATCTAGCTAAAATTGCCTTAGTTTCACAAGTAGTTTATTGAAAAATTCATAGCTTGCTGTTAAGGTAGTTTCATTTGTTGTTCAATAATTTCAATATTCTGCAATATCAGTGTTTTTAATTGGCTGCACAAACAGCAGGCCAATATCCCAAGGAAAGCTTGCTTTCCTTGGTTCCATTTTTGTCGGTTTAACTAGTTCAATTTCATTAATTTTTTGAGATAAAGTAGGTTGACCCAAAGGCACTCCTAAAGTTCTTTGGGGAATTTGTTATTCTAATTAATTCACTTTAATTTAGTAGGTCTGACAGATAATAATAGAAGCTTCTCTCCAAAGTGGCTTTTGGAGCGCTCAAATCCCCCCAGGGGGCTCTCTTTCGTCACATAATTTGTAATTGTTTTGCATAAACTGTAATATCTTGGTTTCAGCCTGTATAAGAACCAAGAAAGCTCTGTTTTATCAGTGCTTTGATATTGTAACCTCTCTAATAAAATCATCCTTTGAATAGGCTCTTTCGAGCCCATTCCCCATCCCCCCTGGGGGGATTCGCGTCGGTGCCTTTTTCGTCTTTTTCTGCTTATTTCCTTTTACTAGAATTTATCTGATTGGTAGGGTAGTATATTTTATCTTGTTGTTAATTCCATATTCCATATCTTATTTTCAAAAGTAATCATAATACTTACCCCACGATTTCCCGAGTGACCCGCAAGGGGAAAGAGATTCGTGGTAGGATTAATCAGAAAACCGCATTTGTGTAGTTGTGTTATTTTCTCATCTTTTTTTTATCAGCATTTTAAAATTTACCCCTCCTTGATTCTGCGATTGAGATCCACTTGGATCGAAAGAGGTTCTTGGAGGCTTTTCTTTTACGCAAGAACACATCTTTTAAAACTTATTAAAATTTACAAGACTCCAGTGTGTATGCTCTGCACTTGCCTGCTGTTCGTCCGATCAGTCAAGCTGTATCAAAAGCACTTGGGTGACTAGCATAATTAGGACTCACCTTCCCCAATTAACAAACCATCAGGTGAAAATCCAACACCTTGATCAAACCTTTACGGTGGCAAAATACCCAAAGGAAGCGGGAACCTACTGAAAAGTGACCTCAGGGCGCCGATCTCTGTCACACCCTAACGGGTGCGTTATGAACACAGCCCCAGAGACTCCATTTCAGCCCACATATTCCTTGCGCGTAGCCATATAGGCTTTGTTTTGGACATACTCCAAGTACTCTCGGGTATATCTGGAGTCCCCCTTAAGCCTAATTTAAACAACTCACACTCCAATTTTAACTTAAAACATACCAAGATGCAATCGCAAAACATTTATTCCAAACACATGCAAGCATACTGATCTCTTTTGACTCCATTTTTAAGGCACTGGTCTTTTCTGCTTCATATATATATATATTGTGTATCAACTTTGTGCTTTCGTGTGTATCTTTGTATCTTGTCATCTTGATTGCTTATAGTTAAAATATTCAAACTCCTAAATAACTGATTCAGTACAACATCATTACACTAAGAAATCATCCTTAGTAACTTAATAGGGTCTACCCCCCTTGGCTTCGTTAGGAGTTGAGCCTAAACGGAGGAATCAAGAACAAGGTGATAGCCTTGACTTGAGACTTGCCCCCAAGGACACACTGAGTGGCTTGAAGATTTCTGCCACGTGATCCAGGTGTGTGAAAAGGAGGCAACACTTTTTGGCACCGTTGCCGGGGATAAATCTTTTTATTCCCAAGTACGACTTAGCTTAACTTTTTTCTAAACAACTAAAAAGATAAAAAACTTTTGATTGATCTAGTCTTTAAAAAACATAAAAATTAAAACTCGATCCATCTGGCGACTCCAGTGTCTAACATCCCTTCAAGAATTTCTACCCGAAGAAACTGCCGACAATTATTCAATCCTCTCCCTGATCCCGAAAGGTTTATTAGGGAAATATTGAATAGGCATAATTCTCGTAGAAACCTTGAAGTTTTAGGAGACCAATCCCTCTCAGATATCCATCACATATTTGTAGAGAGTCATGTTCACTAATATCAACAATTGATGGAATTTTTCAAACCCCTTGACTTTTCTCAGATAGCAGGTGCTCCTCATAACATTCTGAATGATGCGATCAAGAAGCTCCCCAAGTTTGAGGGCAATAATGCCATCACTGCCAAGTCTCACCTTAGAAAGTTTGAAAGGAACCTTGCCAGTTATTGCAATGATGTTTCCCATGACCATGATGATGTCAAAATGACGCTCTTTGCTTTATCCTTGGAAGATGATGCTGAAGAATGGTACTACAACCTAGATGATGATTCATATAAAACTCTTACTGAATTCCTAGAGGGTTTTAAGACGAAATGGGGGGAAAAGAAAGAACCAAGACATTTGCTTGCTGCCCTTCATAATATAAAGAAGATGGAGAATGAAACCATAGATGAATTTAATACTAAGTTCAGGCGTGTGGTTGCGGATCTCCCCAGAAACATCAAGCCAAGCGATGCCTCCATCTTGATATCCTACATTGAAGCTTTCACTGGTGATTTGAGATACCAATTAAGGGATAAAGATCCGGTTGATCTAAAAACTGCTCAAGATCTGGCCGAGAAAATAGAAAGGAATATGCAATCTTCGGGCAAGTCCAACATTCCAGGTTACACTAGGGGAAACACTTCGTACAACAAAGAAAAGGGAAAGGCCATTGAGTTAGAGGAAAAGGACACCTCTAAAGACCCCATGGAAAAGATAGCTAGCATGTTGGAAGAGGTGATGACTACTCAGAACCAATTTAGGGCAGAACAATCTATGCAAATGAATAAAATCCAAAATAGAATAGTCACACTGGAGAGAAATAATGGACCTAAGAGTTTTCAGCCAAAACAAAGTCAAGTGTATCAAAGGAAGTATCCTCAGCAAGAGCCTAGGATTCCAAACCAGTTAGACTCAACTAACCTGGTAGAAGAAGTAATTGCATGGTGTAGACCTTGTGAGCAATTCCACCCAGAAAGTACTTGCTACATGGAAAACCAGATTATAGAACATGGGATGGCAGAGGTCAGTAATCAGGAAACAACATCAGGTGAGTCTGATCATGTGTACATGGTAGGCTGAACCTATCCTCTATCAAACCAGCATTGGCAGCAGGCCACGGATTACGGTTTCGAAAAGCAATCACCGTCTAAATAGTACAATCCCGAGGATGAAACCATTGCAGAGTCTTATAGTGAAACTTATGATGAAAACTGTAATATACATGATGGAAGTCCTATGTGTTCTCCATATAATGATGATAGTCCTGAAGGTTTACTACCTTGTGACCTTTTCTCTAAAGCAGATGAGTATGAAAATGTGGACAAGTATAGCTTGGAGCATGATACAAGTGACGAAGACTCCCTTATCCTCGACAAACATGTTGATGAGGAATCCTGGACATTCATGGAAAATTGAGTCTGTGACATGAATAAAGAGGAAAATAATGAACCAGAAACTTTTGATGGTTTTGTTGATTTTTCTGTCTATGGCATATCTAAAGAAGAGAGCATGGACCATGTGGCCTTGGGAAACTTTGATATGAAAAAGGAGCATGCATTTTATCCATATGATCATTCAGAGTCATATCATGCAGAGCCACACAAAGGTATCAATAATGAAGACATGGAGAAGCAGTGTTGTGAAAAGGAAGATGTGATGCAGTTATTAGAATATCAGTCTCAACTATCATCTTCACATGTAGAGTTTCCTCATGACTTGGAGCCGTTTGGGGCTTATACAGTGAACTATCATCCGGTAAGCCCTGACAATCAGTATGATGGTGTGGTCAATCCGCTTCATCATTCCAATTTGTACATCAACCCTATCCAGTCATGGATAGAAGCAGCCTGCGCAAGCACCTACCATTTTGGGAGGAAGTTTGACGACATTATTCATGCCTATGATTTCCCATCCATCCCGCCCATTCTGAATCATCACGCAGTTTTGCATTTTCTGAATAAAGTATCCTTACTTTGGCTGGTAACCAAAGACAAAGAAATTTTTTTTTATGTCAATAAAATGCTTAGGTGGTTACATTGGATTTCTGATTACACTTAACCCTTTTTATATCATGCTTAGAGTAGGAAAATAAGCTCTTTGAAAGAGAGCATTTACTTTCTGCATTTCTATTTTTAGCTATACTAAAACTTTGCTTCTTTTAGTTAGTTACATCTATTTTTTTTAAATAAATCAGCTTAATGGTTCATTTGGTTTTTCATAAAACTTGTGCTACTGAGGTTTTTCTTGTCAAGTTGAGATGTTTTTACAGGGTATATAAACCAGAGATTCTGGTGTTCTCGCATCCTCTCCTTGCCTTAAAGACCAGATCGAGCACACGTCCCACAGTCGGAGCCAGAATGTTACCACCTAAGTTGTACTTAGTGGTTTTTATCAAGTGAGCCCAGTGAACCGGACAGGGTTAACTTGTTCGGACTTCATAGGACCTTTGGAAGTACTTATGGGAAGTGCTTGTTGTATCATATCACATGCTCATACCCCATGGGTCAATTGTAATAAATGTTCTAGCATGATAGTGTATGTAAAAGACTCGGTCTCTTAGACTTCATTTGTCAATCCGATCAGCCCACGGTGTTTTTTCCCTTGGTTATTATTGGTTGTTGAATAAACGACTGATAATTTCTGAGTCTTTCACTCCATACCTCCAAAGTTGGGGTGGTCGGCTTGGCATTTGTGCCTCTTGAGGTTATTAGAGTCTATGTGTCAATGTGTAAGCATGCTAGACATCTTTTTTGAGTCATATGAACATGTCTAAGTCCCCCTAGGTGTTTTTCAATTTTTCAATTTTTCAGTTTTTTAAGGGTTTTTTTATTAAATTTTAATTTTTCCAAAACTTAGGCTATTTTTTTAATAGTTTAATTGGAAAAATTGAGTATGTAATAAAAATGGGCCAAATAATCAGTTTCAGTCATGTAGGTGCTCATTTTGAAGCTAAGAGCACCATATAAACCCATGGACCCACTTTTTCCTAAGTTTTGTGTGATCTTCCATCACTCAGGCCAGAAAGCCCTAAAAATCAATTATTGATTATTTTAATTAATAAATTGATGAATAATGGAGCAAATCCAAAATCAATAACTCAGTGGATTCTCAACCGATTTGACTGAA
This sequence comes from Pseudotsuga menziesii, assembly GCA_001517045.1. Classification (NCBI taxonomy): domain Eukaryota; kingdom Viridiplantae; phylum Streptophyta; class Pinopsida; order Pinales; family Pinaceae; genus Pseudotsuga; species Pseudotsuga menziesii. Next base: position 128,358 of record LPNX010548857.1, read on the forward strand.
ATCAATCAGATCGAGAGCAGATTGACTGGATCTGACAAATCCTTGACTAAAGGAGGGGATCAAACGAGATCTGGAGCTGATCTACAGTGGTATTTATGGGGAATTTCGCCCTCCCTCTCTCTTCAACATGTTTTTGGCTCAACTGGATGATTTTTGGTGGATTCTTCAGTGTTTGGGCCAATGTGTCAGTGTATGGGTTGATGTGTCAGCCAGATCAGGCCCCCAGTTGACAAGTAGGCTCAGTTCAGCCTTAGTTCTGCATTGATGAACTATCCATCAGCTTATTTCACTTGATTCCATGAGGAATTGCACCCCCCCGAGCTAGATGGCCCGCAATTTGTATAAATCAAGGCACAGACTCCTCTTCCAAGCTAGTTAGAGCTGGACTGAAGGGCTTGCCATTGTAAACTGTGTACTGGTCTTATTTTGTTGAATAAATAAAAGCTTTGGAGGCTCAATTGTGGAGTATCTTTCATGTGTGGATTGTCATTGTCTTGCTGCAATCGAGGTGAAACTGCTATTTTTCCAGTTTTTTGCACTTAATTATTGTCTGCCTGAATGGTTTCTTAAATCATAAAAATAGATCATTGTAAGTAAGCTTACTTACTTTCTATTTTCTGCATATGTTTGAATGAGTTAATACATGTATGTTAAATAAGGTTATTTGCATACTGTATCATCCCTTTCTCATATGTATCTTCAGATCTGATAGTTCTGTATGCAGGAATTGTGTTGTAGCTTACAGGTTTTCCGTAGCTAGAATATCTATGGTTCAGGTTTGATTCCATTTATTTCTAGCAGAGATTGCTAAGATCGTGCCCCTCGGTGCTTCTCTACCAAGGTCCCTCTGCAGATCTGCTTCAACAACAAGCACCTTTCTTCCCCTTTCTCTCCTTTAAAATTATTAAACTTCCTTCAAACTGGCTACTTTAAGGTCTCTTTTTAAATCTGATATATCTCATAAAGAAAAGCATACATAGATATAATTATCAAGATCCCTTCAATTTGCTAGATATTAGTTTCATTGTGCACATAAAGTTCAATTTCAAGAGATCTAGCTAAAATTGCCTTAGTTTCGCAAGTAGTTTATTGAAAAATTCATAGCTTGCTGTTAAGGTAGTTTCATTTGCTGTTCAATAATTTCAATATTCTGAAATATCAGTGCTTTTAATTGGCTACACAAACAGCAGGCCAAGATCCCAAGGAAAGCTTGCTTTCCTTGGTTCCATTTTCGTCGGTTTAACTAGTTCAATTTCATTAATTTTTTGAGATAAAGTAGGCTGACCCAAAGGAACTCTTAAAGTGCTTTGGGGAATTTGTTATTCTAATTCATTCTCTGTCATTTATCATGTCTAAAAGAGAATAAGAGAAGCTGCTGTCCAAAGTGGCTTTTGGAGCGCTCAAATCCCCCCAGGGGACTCTCTTTCGTCACATAATTTGTAATTGTTTTGCATAAACTGTAATATATTGGTTTCAGCCTGTATAAGGACCAAGAAAGCTTAGTTTTATCAGTGCTTTGATATTGTAACCTCTATAATAAAATCATCCTTTGAATAGGCTCTTTCGAGCCCATTCCCCATCCCCCCTGGGGGGATTCGCGTCGGCGCCTTTCTCGTCTTTTTCTGCTTATTTCCTTTTACTAGAATTTATCTTATTGGTATGGTAGTATATTTGATCTTGTTGTTAATTCCATATTCCATATATTATTTTCAAAAGTAATCATAATACTTACCCCACGATTTCCCGAGTGACCCGCAAGG
>LPNX010548881.1:0-26097 GCA_001517045.1 Pseudotsuga menziesii
TATATATATATATATATATATATATATATTAAACTATATATATAGTTTATAAAAACATTAAACATTAATATAATTATTAATTAATAATTATTATTATAAAATAAAAAGGGAAGAAACAAAAAAAAGGAAAATAAATAGAAAGAAATAATATTATTAAATATTATTTTTGGAAAAAAAGAAAAAAAAGGGGTTACTTAACCTAATCAAAGAAGATCTTCTATCATTAAAAAATCGAAAGAAAAGAAGGCTAGACAATCAACCGAAATTCTCTATCAAACAAGAAGACCAATTCGAAAAATTGGAATTCAAGAAGTCATGGCAACTATGATACCAAAATTATAATCACGGTTATGGGCAGTTTCGAATGAGCTAAAAGAGTGCAAAATCGCCAATAATAGTCTACTATTCGAAATCGACAAACAGAAACTAAGGATTACTACCTCGGAAATGAATATTGGAGTTTTGGAAGATAGTAAAAGAAAACTCATAGAAAGGCTAGCAGATATGTTGGAATATAATAAACCCACTCATAATTTAGGATAAAATAATTAATCATTATTTGATTAATTATTCACCCACTAGTTTAATTAGTTGGCATCCACTTGCACCTTCAGGTCAATGCATGCCATCTGATATCCTAGGAATGATTTATTTTTGATTCTGTGTTCATCTAGAATTAGTATATAGGACCTTATAGCAGATTCTGCTTTTTCTGCTTTATCCTGTTTTTCTATGGATAAGATAAAAGCTAGTCAACTAGGAAACTGGGAGCTTTTGTTTCCAACCCATCCTCCATTATTTTCTCTCCATATTCTAGGATTAGCAAGTCTTTCCTTCACTCATCATCACTCACTCATGCTATTGCTAATTCGTGAGGTTCTTGATAGATTGGGAAACTGCTTTAGTCAACTATGGGGTTTATAATAATTAGTAAGCCTACTTTTATGAGCTAGCTTGAGTTGTCTTCATGCAACTCCCTTTTCCTTTATAAGGATGTATTACCTATGTAATAATATCAATTATCATTTATTGATCATTCATTAATGTGTGTTCATTAATTCTTCTTCTTCTCTCATTATGCTAATTCTCTACAATTCTCTGTGAGGCTAATTGTGTGCCTAGATCCTTAGCCAGTTTATGAAATTCCTTATGCCATCAAGGCTTTAGAATTTCTACATGGTATCAGAGCTAAGGTTCTCAAAGTTCAAGTTCTACATGCTATCAGAGCTAAGGGTATTAAAGCTCTACATGATATCAGATCTTTGAGAGTTCATTAATTAATCCTCCTTTTTCAGATTTGTAGGTTTATTTTGCAGGTTCAACTTCGAATGGATTCAAGAATATTAGTTCCTCTTCTTTCTCCATTCACCAGCTATTCAGAGTGGAAACTGAAGATGATTTCATATCTAAAGAGATAAGGTATCTATGAGATATCTATTGGAGCTGGTGAAGAATCTTATGAAGAGCCAAGTGACTGGTTGAATGACTGTGATAGAGCAATTGGAGCTATTTTCCTATCTATCTATCCATGCATGCGCTACCTTATTGATTCTATTGATTCCCAAAAGGATCTCTGGACAACATTGGATAGAGTTTTGGGAAAGGACAATGAGGATCCTTCTAGCTATATGGAGAGTGCCTCTAGCTCCTCAATGATTTCTCTCTCTCAAGATGTCTCGGCCTCTACAGTCTCTGATGAAGTTGATCATGAAGAAGAAGTTTATCATACAGTTCCTGTTGCTACTACTCTCTTTGATTCGAATTCTTCCTCTTTCAATGAAGAAGCAAATATTGAAGAGCCATCTTTTTCTGTGTCTTCTGAAGTAGAAGATCTTGATTCATCTTCTTATGATGCTGTTGATGAAAAAGAAGTGACTAATGGAGCTGCTATTGCTATTGATGATTCACTCACACATTCAGTGTTCTCTATGTCTTCTATCATGGATTCTGAGATCCATATGCCAGACCTCTCACACCTTGTGCATGCCTCTTTTCTTGATGGTGCACAACCCAGTGATTTCCAGGATGTATGCTTAGCCAAATCAAGTCCTTCCAGTGTTTTTCCACTTATCATACTTGATCCCATGTGCTTCTGCAGCTCCTCCTTTGTTCTCGGCACTCATTCTTAAAGCCTCCTTGAAGATTTTGAACATCATTATCTTTCCTCCTCTCATAATTCTACCATAGAGGATTCTTTACCAGTATATTCCCATGAGTCTACTGTTGTGCTTATTTGTGATCTCTTGGATTCTTTGGAAGCTAGATCAACCCATGGAGCCCATGCATTCACACTCTTTGATCCCATGCCTTCTCCATGTTCCTACATGATCACTTGCACACATCCTCTCTGTGTAAATGAAGATGGAGACATGATACATTCACTTGGATAGTTATTTCACCTATCTAGAGCTCATTTCATCTCTACTGGTTCGAAGTTCAAGTAATATCATCATCTTGGAGTTGATTACAAGTCTCAAGATCCTTCAGTATTGCCTTCACATCATTGGATTTCAGTTGTTCTACATGGTGCCATGTTCCACCCTGCAACTGTCTTTGATCCAGGTGAGCAGATTTATCTTCTTCCCAAGAAGAAGATTCCTCTAGACATCAGCATTTAGTTTGGAGCAGTAGCAACACCAGTAGTTCAACATTTTTGGTATTGCTTTTCATGTCCTTTCTTGAGGGAGGATTTTCCCCTTGAGTTTTTGCCTCTTTCCTCATTTCTTCGGACAACATAAAATTGTAAAAGGGTGATCATAGCTTTATTACTGGGCCCTATATGCATATATATTTCTGATTAGTTCAGGAATATCATCATAAAGTCAGGCTTAAAGGGGGGTGTTGGAATATAATAAACCCACTCATAACTTAGGATAAAATAATTAATCATTATTTGATTAATTATTCACCCACTAGCTTAATTAGTTGGCATCCACTTGCACCTTAAGGTCAATGCATGCCATCCATATCCTAGGAATGATTTATTTCTGATTCTGGGTTCATCTAGAATTAGTATACAGGACCTTATAGCAGATTCTGGTTTTTCTGGTTTTTCTGCTTTATCCTGCTTTTCTATGGATAAGATAAAAGCTAGTCAACTAGGAAACTAGGAGCTTTTGTTTCCAACCCATCCTCCATTATTTTCTCTCCATATTATAGGATTATAAAGTCTTTCCTTCACTCATCATCACTCACTCATGCTATTTCTAATTCATGAGGTGCTTGATAGATTGGGAAACTGCTTTAGTCAACTATGGGGTTTATCATAATTAGTAAGCCTGCTTTTATGAGCTAGCTTGAGTTGTCTTCATGCAACTCCCTTTTCCTTTATAAGGATGTATTACCTATGTAATAATATCAATTATCATTTATTGATCATTCATTAATGTGCGTTCATTAATTCTTCTTCTTCTCTCATTATGCTAATTCTCTACAATTCTCTGTGAGGCTAATTGTGTGCCTAGATCCTTAGCCAGTTTATGAAATTCCTTATGACATCAAGGCTTTAGAATTTCTACAAGATAAATATGAGAAAATATCACGTCTGGAAGGCATCATTCAAAAACTTGACGACCAGATAATAAAGTCAAAAAAAGTCGAAGAACATCCGTATCGAAATATTATCGAATTGGAAGAAGAAATTAGTCATCTTAACAAAGTTGTCATCGACAAAGAAGATGAATTGGCACAAGTACATGAAAAGTTAGGAAATAAGGAAACAAAATTACGTCATCATCAACAACAAACAGAAAGACTCCAATAACAACATGACGACAATAAGAAGACACATAAGTTGGAATTGACAAAATTCAACAAGGTATTGTCAAGCAATATCGAAGAGATTTGTTGACTATGAAATCATAACAAAACACCGATTACAAAGATAAAAAATTGAAAAAATGTAGCAGGAGGGAACACTCTAGTGAAGACCTCGAAGGAAAAGTACTAGAAAGGAAAGAAGAAAACCAGTTTCTAAATAATCATAATTAGGAACTACAGAATCAAATCAAGGAGTTAGAAATTGAAAAAATGTCACAAGATGAAAAAATCAAAAATATTCAGAATCATAACAAACTACTGGAGAACCAAGAAGCACAAATTCAGGAAAATGCACCTAAAACTCAAATTGAGGAAGTGAAGATGGTACTCGCCGCAGTCCAAAAGAAAGAAGAACAAACAACACCTACACCTTGCATAAATCCTAATTATAATCGTCATTTTGACCCACGACAGGGTCAAAATGAATATTTATAGAAGACTTATGTGGACTTGCGAAAATATCGACATACTAAGCAACAATTGAGATGAATCATCCCACAAAATGATCTCAAAGATCTGATAAAAATAGATCTAGGATGGACCACAACAGATACGATGTGACAATTCCCCTGGGGAATACATAACTCGTATCGGCCCATGTCCTCAAATGTCGCAAATACAAAAAGGAAAGGATCCCAAAATGATCATTCAAAGGAAATCAGACATTGCTATCAATACAGCTTTGAGGGAAAATCTTCCCTTAAGGGGAAGGCGATGTAAGAATAATAATAAATACATTAAATATTAACTAGTGATATGTAATACTAGGTGAAGGGACGTGGACCTTAATTCATGACTGCCCACACAATATATAAGGGCGGCTACAAATTGTAATCTATCATCTATCATATATCTTATTTTACATTGCTTTCCCTTTATGGCATTTATCCTGGCATTTTTACCTAAAACAAAACCTCAAATTCACATATAGCTATCACCAGCAAGGGTACATGGAACACCCAGAACAAAATAAGCCTCAAGAGTCCCTCATGTGTATTAGATCATATACAATCATAGGTGAAATTCATTTTCCAATTCACATTCTAGACCTGGTCGTCATTTTCGACATTATGAACACAACCTTCTCCATATGAACCATCATTATGATCATCCAAAACATTATGTACCACATCAAGTTTATTAGAGAAATTTGTTATATTGTTTTCTCCCCTTCTTTCATGATCTGATCACCAAAGAGCTAATGCTCTTTCATATGGAAAATTGTCAACGTCATACGTTTTTACATATAATCTTAAGCATGCATCCACATTTTTATCAATCTTGTTCCTCAACTTTGAATTCAAGAATCTCAGTGCAATAAACATTCTTTGATCCTCCATTGATCCCAAAATCATTGTTTGACATAAATCCGCTAATTTGAAATATTTTGACATTCTTTTTCATAGGATTTCGCTACCGCTGAGCTTAGTCCATAATAGTTTAATTGCACCATATTCTAGTTTATTATCTAACAAATAAAATTGGTCCCACATTGTTGTGGAAAATAATTTATCTTAATCTATAACTTTTTCTCGATCTAAAATACCTTGAATATGTTCTCCTTGTATCTCGGCCTCTCGACAAAAATGGCTTTGCAAAATCTTGCATTTTGTATGAAGTCAAACTTTAAAGTATCTGAACATTTACTATGGTTCCAATATTGAGGGCATACGATAGACATGGCCTCCAACATTTCATCTCGAGGAAATCATTCTCTTATCTATGGTGATAGTGATTTCACAATTTCTATCAAGTTGTGTCTCACTAAAATTACAACATCATGAAATCGTTTTCTTGACGGGTCATTGTTCGGTGGATCTTCCTATCTTATCATTATAATAAAAGGGAACCATATTCCCATGAACTGTCGTACATAGCATCCATTTTTTATCAAACTTAAAAAAAAATCATCATTTTCTATATTGATTATCTTACTCCAATTTGTAAATGCTAGACATGTAAAAGAATTTTGCATAATATACAAATTATCCAATTCAAGGCATGTAAATTTTCTTTCTCTTATGTATTCAACAATATAGATCGTGCAACTCTTATCCATCTTCGCAAGGTAATTCATTTAATGAAGCATAGGAAGAATTACAGCTAATGCTAATAATGTCTCTACATTAGTTAGTAGAAATATATGAGTTTGAGATTTTTCTACACTTGAGCAATGTTAATAAATCACCCCTACTAAGGATGAATATTCACTGAATAGTCTTTCAGCTGGTACCTTCGGTGATATCCATCTTGTATCAACATCTTTTTATAGATTTTTTCCATTTGTAACACCTTCAGAAAAAAATTTAAACTCTAAAAATAGTTTGGGACTCCGAAAAAAGTATGCATGAACCTCGTGTACAAGATATTCAACCTTTGAAACCAATGGAAAGTTGCTCATTATTTTAAATTCAATATTCATTCTGTGATCCATACAATTAATACTAAGCATGTAAGGTGAAGTCGAGAGTTGCAGTGTAGAACAAAGGCCATTCCTTTGTCCTTGCACTACTGATGTTCCATCTACTCCAACACATACCAACTTTTTTTCAATCATGGAATGATCCATAACACCAATTCCCTTCAAACTATTAATAACAAGTTCATAAATATTTTCTGTTATAGAACTTTTGGTCATTTTATGAATTCCAAGTAGATAGGAATGCCTCATATGGTCATTGACCATATAAATGCTCATGCAAATCCATGAAGTATTATCAATATTCGTAACTTTATCCAAATACAGTGAAACAACTGTAGCATTTGCAATCTTCTCTTTCATATTGTCCATTTCTACTTGAGCTAGATATTTTCCCCATTCCTAGCCACTTGATAAAGATTGATGAGAAGATGGATATTTTTGCACTTGAATAAAAGATAGATATTTCATAATTTTTGGATAATATCTCATAGAACGACCATTGGATAGGATGTGAAATACAATTCTTAATTGCATCGTATTTGATAACAAGTTTGTTTCCATCATCTTTCGAAATTGAGATGTGATAGTTCCTCCACTTTCCTCGAGTTTTCTCTTATTTATTAAGAATTTATTATATTCCTCTTCAAATTGGAGATTTCAACATTGTCTAAGATATTTCCATATAGCAATAGATTTATTCTCATCATTTGTATATTTATTATCATACACCTTTCCAACATGCTTCTCTATTGTGTCTAACATCATCTCCAATTTCACTACCTTGCCATGTTTCCAACTACATGAAATGCATTTAATTTCTCATGAGGTCTCATTCGCATTTGATGGAGGTATTGGTTTAATAAATGGGTATCTTGAGACCCAATCAAATTTGAATTTTCTCCCTATGTCCTATTGGCCCTTTTTCCTTTCCCGTGAATGAACTAAGTCACCTTGCAAGGAAAAATATTCAACATTTGAACTACCAATTTCAGATGAAATTGGATTTATCTAACTTTGATCACTAGAGGAATGTATTCTATAATACACTGTAATGGTTGCAGATGCATTCTCAAAAGTGTTGACATATCTCTCACCGGTACCTTGATCAAGAGAGCTTGAAGCATGAATATGATGTGGATTATTGGACTGACGATTTTGAAAATATGATATTACATCCTTTTGTCTTGATGTTTTATTTTTCTTTCCATAATCCAAGTTTGACATCTTACTTAATATTCCAAAATTGAAATTCCAAATCGATATAGAAACCAGAAGTGAGCCTGCATGAGAAAAATGATTTAAAATTAGTACACTAGCACATTATCAATTTATATTGACCTAACTTACAATGAGTGTTTACATTGAATCATTCAATGAATTTCACATGAACAAATACATAAATAACATCCCTCGAAGGAGGTATAACACTAATACATTAAAAGTACAATAATATTCAAGAATATCATCAGAAGTTACATTTTGTCAACATATTTTGGACATGAAAAAACAAATAAAAAAACCCTAAAAGTGAATACTCAAACCATAACCCTAAATCAATGGCTCAAAACTTATAAGTTTAACATTGAAACCATATCCCTAAATTGATGAATGGTAATCTGAATTTTAATGTCCCCTAAATTTTTATACACATTTAAGATAAAGGACATTACCATCAAGAAGGTATGTCCCACGACCCAACAGAAGAAGGTATGGCCCTCGGAATATTCACATTAATCAATGATCACAACATTTGAACTTATTAAAGGCCTAAACTATATAGCAAACCTTGTGAGATTATATTTTGATTTTCACATGTATGTATTTAACTAAGCATAAGCTCTCCTAAATTGAGTACAACTCAATCATAAGTAATTCTTGTAGTAGGGAATAATATGGATTTAAAACATAAAAATGAAAACAAAATCTGTTTAAACTACAAACAAAAACTAAAATGCTAGCAACATAATTCCTACCAAAGATCAAGATCATGAACACAACATGATATACTATGAGACATGATCTTGGGTGTGTCCATGCCTCCATGTATGGTGTACTTAAAATTGTCAACATGTGTACTCTCTGAAAAATTAAAATAGATAATAGAACCTTATTTATTAGCATCATATCAAATAGTATTCCTTTTAATCCATTCAAAGGTGAGTTAAAAAAAGAAGCACAAGATGGTGATGCAATTGTAATTAAGCAATAATAGGTTCATAACCAAGATTCATCTCAGTATTCAAAAGAGGGACCGGTAGCATAATATTTAGCTAACAGTGAAAAACAAGATCTATATGATTCTTCATAAGAAGAGTGGTGGAAAAATATATAGCTATAAATATACTGTAAGTTGACCCAAGAGTTTTGATGATAAAAAAACACATCTCACAGATGATATTGAGTTGTAGTTCAAATCCCCCCTACCCAAATCATTGCATTGCTCCTCCTACAGATAAACTGTTTTACCAAGGCCAATTGTTCCCCTAAGTTGCTCAAAACTTGTACCAAGTTGAATTTTTCTTTGTGTGGATTTAGAAAATACAATAAACTGGGCATGGATTTGCAGTCTCCTTGTCTTGAGTGTGGTACTTCTATGCAGCATAAGCTTCCTTACTAATATACTATTACAATTATGTGATCAATAAAATGAGCATATTTTGATGGAGGTATTAGCATTTTCTAATCTATGCAAATAGCCGGTATTCATCTTAATGTAGTTGAGGAAAACAAACTATTATGATCTCCCTAAACTTCATTATCTCATCTCCCTTCAACATAATAATTATTTCTTAATTATTGAGGATCATCCTATAAGACAATATTCTCGCACGAAGAGGCAATACATATTACATGATTTTTTCCAAATTATCTGTATAGAAATTTATAATTCATATTTAACCATTTTTTACATATTAAACTTGCTTCACTCTTTTGTTTTGTTCTCTCCTTCACACTATAATCATTATTCCAACTAAGAAAGCCAGGTTGAACAATATTGCAGATTCTTGTCATGAACATAGAACAACATCTAACCCATCTGAGTCATCGCGTAATATGTATAGCCTCTTCATCTGAGAATATTGGATTATAGAAATTTACAGTTCAGATTTAACCATTTTTTGTATCTTAAACTTGCTTCACTCTTTGATTTGTTCTTTGGAAATTGGCATGTGATTGAGAGTCATGATTGTCTCCTTTATATATTCTCAATATTTTTTCTTTCCACATAAACAAAAAAACAAGTTTCATCATTTAGCATCCCAATTTACCCTCCAAAAAGTTGAATGAGTTTCTTATCTCTCCTTCAAAATATAATCAATCTTCCAACTAAGAAAGCCAGGTTGAACAATATTGCAGATTCTTGTCAGGAACATAACAAAACATATAACACATATGAGTCAATACCCATATAACCTAAGGTCAAAACCTCCAAGGTAAGATCCCAAGTGTGAAGACCTTATATTATCATGAGATTATTACTAAAAGCGGAGTGGGAAAGCAAGAGAAATAATTTAGTGATGAATTCAAGAAACACATTATTTCAAAATTTGATGATCACATGGATCTTATGCCTTATTGCTTACCTACAGACCTAAGGGTTGAAGGTCATTTTCTGACCTTTGAAACCTATTATTCTTTTCTAATCCGTACCTGTTACTATGGTTTTCCAGGATCTAATTGGTAAATTTTTGGTTAGGTTCATCGTTCGGGTTTGATATAAATAAAAATCATTTTTTTTATACTTTCATGCCCGAGACAGAACTAAAGCAAAGCTATATTTAAAATTGTACTACTATATTAAATTTAAAACATAATTTTCATCTCTTTTAACTTTAACATTCCAATCATCCATTGGTCATTGTGTTAAATTTATTCATTGAGATGATTTACCAATTTCCATAAACAGTAACAATCAATGTACATCAAATAAAGCAGTAATATCATGTTTAAAGAAAAGTAACAAATTACAATATTGAGTTTTTCCTCAGTATTCAGATCATTATTTGTGACTATATACCACTCTTTAAGCATAAAATAAATGCTACAGTCAATTGTCATCTTTGTCATGTTATTTCAACAGTTTGTGGTCACATGAAGGGGGGGGGGGATTTAGTAAAAAATGGGCTTCCTATGCACTTTTATCTACAACAACAAACAAATAAAGTGGGAAATCTTCCATGGATATCTCTTGTTTGAAATATCACTGTAATTTTGAACTGTGTGGCTATTTAGAAGGCTGTAACAGTCATCTTAAACAACCAAAAGAACACAATTCCATGCAGATTTTTCACTTAGTCGTTAATAGCTTGACTTATTAGTCATTGATTTAGACACTAATTGCAACAATTAATGACCAAATATATGACTAAATAAACTACTAGATGATAACATATTAATGAATAAGCTAAATACAACTAAGATACGGAAAATTAGCTACTAATAGTCGTATATATGCAAATTTAGTCATTTTTTTAGTCACAAATTTATGATAGCGCACAGAGGAATAGAACCACCAACCTCCTACCTATAATTAGGTAGGTGCTCTACCATTGAGATAGAACCCTTTTATAAGTTGTTATTTATTGACAATGATGATATTCATTCAATTTTATGATAGGTAGCAATCTACAAACTACATAATTATTACTATTACAACTTACTAGTAACTAGTATTTATGATAAACTAATTCATGAGAGCTATCTACAATTTTCCCTATCTAGAATGGTAAACAAGTTCCAACAACATACAAAAGTATAGATACACTGTAAATGACTAATTTCTCTGCTAAATAAACAACATTAATTTGTTTTCGACCAAGTGGAAATACAACAATATTCTAACCTATAGATCATTGTGGTTGATAGTTGCTAGTAAACAATGGAATTCATCCCATTTTAGCGTCTTCAAATTCCCCCACTGTATCCAATATGTTGTAGCCAATTGTGGAAGGCGACTAAGGAAATTTGTAGCTCCTTCTTAGGTGCTACATTCACAGAGAAGCAAGTTTATACTTTTAGTCCAACATACAAAAATGAAGAGTCTATTAGAAAATTTGTAGAGTCTAGGAGAAATATATAACACCTACAACCAAGCTTCCTGTCAACCCTTCATCTTGACATGAGTAAGTGTTAAATACCCTATCCATACTTGGCTATGGAACTCTAGTTGTTATGTGTTTGTGCCAGAAATTGTTTCCAGGCCACAAAGAAACAAGCCAACACAATCTCAAATATTCACTCAAACAAAACTAGGTTTCAGGGTTTTTTGGAAGGTTTTTCTGGTTATAAAGTTTGGTGACTAAAGGGAATACATTCATAAGCCAAGCAGGAACTGAATCATAAATAAATAAGAACAGAGATGCATAATATAATCACCATGTACCAATCATAATATAATCTTAAAGTTCATTCACAACTGACAAGCATTACAAGCAAAGAAACCATAAACCAGCAATGAATTTATCAGTCATGTAGCTAAACAAACTCAAAATGAAGCTAAGACATAGACTAAAGGGCGATATAGATCATATATTTCATAATTCTGTTCATCAAATACACATGAGAGTTTTAGTACGTAGCTCATAAACAAGTCGAAGACCCCCTTAAGCCAGCCAAAAATCCAAACCCCTCTTATGTACCCTTGTCCCCCTTTTATCATTACAAATAAGTAGTTCTATCCTCCCTTCATTAGGTCGAAATTGAAACTACACAGCAGTTACATTAACTAACTTTCAACTAATTGACTAAAAATAGCAAATCGGATTCTTGGCAAATATGGCGAATTTCTGGAAAATAGGTGTCAAAGAAGCTTCCATATCTCTCAATTCGTGACACTTGTGTAAAAACAGAGAGAGGTTTTTGTGAAAGGGTCCATGATGGAAAAAAATGTCTCTTTGTTTTTACAAATCCATCTCCAATAAATCATAATATTCCCTGCAAGATGAACACTAAAAAATGAAAATATTAAATATTTTTACAACCCTGAAACATAGGCTGTAAAGATTAAACTGAATCTTTCAAACCCTGACAGTTGTTTCAAAACTGAGAGAGGTTTTTGTGAAGGGGTATCTTATGAACAAAAACCTCTTTTTTTTCTAAAATTAATCTCCATCAGTTTGTGGCCTGCATTCAACTTCAGTAACCCAAAACAGGAAAAAACATAGCAAAATTCTCAATAATTTGCATTTCAATATTATTGGTTAATTCTGTTTCAAGCATCTCAACGGCACCTCTGCAAACATGAAAAAATTTGCGCATATCCCCTGATGCAGCAGCAACTTTCCTTGCACAAATATCCAATGCCTCTAGTTGAAGTACTTGGCATGGTAGACCCATTATCCTTTGCTAGAGTATCTTCAGTATCTGATCTTTTGAATAGGCACGAAATGTTATAACTAGAGGTTGACAATTTAAGGACTGCAACTTGGGAAGAAACCAATCAGTCAAGTCTATTGCATTTGAAATTCCTATCAGCATACACTGTGAATTTGGGAATGTAGGAAGCTTGAAGAGATCATAAAGCACTGCTTGGTCTTTTGAAATCAAATAATCCATCTCATCAATAATCAACAGCTGTATGCAAATTTATTGAAAAAATATAGACATGAATGAGGGCTATAAATGGGTGTTTGGCTTTAGAGTTGCACATTTTATATCATCTTTTTGGTAGATGACTGTTTTGTTTCACATAAAAACTTTTTAACTCCTGAAAGGGAGAGCAATTAGCCGAGCATTTTTTCTTTCCTTGGCATTGCTCCAATATATTGCTGAACTGAATTTAATATTCAATAAGGATGAAACTTCATCTACCAATATTTCCCTTAGTTATTTAAATTCACTAGCTGTTTTATCCTCATTGATCCTTGACATAAGAAATTCTGCACCTATATCAATCAAAAGCCATTGGTTCTGGACTAGCCATAAATCTAGATGATGACCCTGAAATCCATGGAAAAATACTACCACCCTCAATTCTCTTCTCACCAGAGCATGATTGGATGTCTTTGGAGGAAAACTATTTATTGTTTCATTTGGCATAATAGTAGCTTTTGGTTTTTCTAAGGGTCCATCAAGGCCCAAAGAGGCGACATCTTCAATAACACCAGAACTCTGGCACTGGATCATATGTTGTTCAACATAAATGACTGGAACCTGAGATAGACTACCACATATTTGCAAATCTTGAAGACAACAATTGTTTATCTTCATTTGCTCAATGCTCTTCCGATGCAGATCAGCACAGGAAGCTACAGCTAATGATGGATCTTCATTTGAGTTTCTTATAAGTGATTCTTTTAGCAAAATGGATGTAGTGGGAACCACTCTCAGAATATTCATTATATGTCTCATTGTGCTGAAGCTCCATTGAATGTACTAACCACATTGACCACTCAGTTCTTCGGTCTTCAGCCCACAGACAACACAAATATTCGAATATTTCTATCCTATGTTCTCTATGGAATTTTTGAAAATGAGCTCCAAATATATGATAGCTAATTTCCCAATGCCTTAAATGATTTTGGAATATCTTCCTTAGATAGCATTTTCCAATATCCCTCTTCATCACCATCAAATGATCCAGTATCTTGCTGAGAGCCTTCTGTTGACACCTTTGTTGATTCTTCTGAACCTGACTTCTCCTTTCCAAGCAGTTTGTTATTCCTGAGATAATTGATTTCTATCTTAGGTATGTTAACAAGTTTTCTTGCAATAGATTTTATTGTTATCTCTTAGCAATGCTCTGTATCTCATTGATAAGAATATCTCGTGAAGCACACAGTGCTTTGCATAGGGCAATATCCTTGGCATCAACTCCTGATTCCACATAGCTCATTGCCTGGTTACTCATTGTGGAAGAGCCCCCCAGATTGTGCTCTGATCAATCATCATCACCCTGGAAGAGCCTTGGGAGGGGCATGGATTTCATGAACAGAAGCAGGACAAAAGCTCAGAGGATTCTGACCCACCAAAAATGCTCCATGGAATGAGGCATATAACAGTTCAAACTTTAATATGAATCCAGATGTCAAAAGCCTCTCTGGTACTATTACATCTAAACTGAAAGCAACCATAACTGACAAGTAAACATCCTGCCGTGCATATTTGATTCGAAAAGGACAAGTGCAAAAACTATGATCTCCGTCATTGATCTGCCAGACAACTACACTGTCTTCTGAACCTGAATCTGACACATCATATTGCACCACATGGGCAGGTGTGCCAAAATTAGTATTTTTAGAATCTTCCCATCTTTTATTTACTTTTATTTGATACCATATCACTCCCAGTTTGCTGCAGGTGTCTTTAAGTCTTCAACTTACTCCCAACTGTCACGCTGGAGAAACCCTGATTTTCTTCAACTGCCGATTTTTTATTTTTAGCAATGTGTCTTCATTCCAGCGTCTCCACCAGGTTCATAATATTTAATTTAGAACCTCTTTCACGAAAATCTTGCCTTATTTCGCTCACTATCATTATTTTCCATAAATTTGCATACAATTGCCAGAATCTCCCTCACATGAGACCAGACGCCTGTTTCACTGATAAACTTGGCAAAACACATATTAAATGTGACCAATAATGGTGTTAACACTTTAGGAACGAAACCCCCAAAAAATTGGACTGAAAAATGACCATTTTGGCAAAAACGATTTTCTTGTAGCGCCGTAGTGTAAAATTTTGGCCGTTGCACTACAAGAATATTCTAAAACCAAATTTGGCGCTTTTTAGTCATTAATTCCATTTTGAATGAGGTTTTTATGGTAAAATTTGATCATGGTGTTATTTGTGAACCAATTAATCCACATAATGTCCTATAGAACCCTTCAAGACCATAAGAAAAACAAACCTAATGAAAACCTAAAGCAAAAATCAAAATTTCACTTAAAACCAAAAATTTTCTAAAATAAGCAAATGAGCAAACTTAAAATAAAAATCACAAGCAAAATATAAAACTGAAGAAAACAAGATCATGACTTAACATTATGTTCATCTGGTTCTGTGCTAGTAGCTACAACCCACAAGAATATTAGGTTCCTCCAAATAGCCAAATAATTCTAGGGGTGACTGTAGAAAATATTCAGAATATACATAATAAGAATTGAACTAAGAAGAAAATAAACAAAATATTCAAATATTCTCAAGTCATTTGTTTCACAAATCCTAAAGCTTTGATTTAAATTTTATGTTATTAATCACCTTATTTCCCAAGCGTTGAACTTGCACACAATGTTTTGCACCTTCCTACTAGTTTGTTTAACAATTGGTCCTCCCATTATTGGTATTGTTGGTATTGGATCATTATACATTGAAATTGCAACTATTATTGCATGTCCTTGAATGTAACTTTAAAACATATTTTCCCTGCTCTCCCCACTACCATTTTGAGAAAATACCATGTCCCTCTAGTGCTGGACCTTGCTCAACATGAAACTTAATATAACCCTAAATTTATAGAGAATCATAGTTGATTTGAAGCAACATTTCTTCTTCTGTGACATGTCATCCAAAGTACGTGTTCTGTATATTACTTTCCTTACTCTTTTGCATCCTTGAGGACATACCTTTTGCAGATATAAACTAGTAAAACTAAGCTAAAATCTATCTCCTAACATAGACTCATATATGTTGTAAAAGTGTTGAAACAACCAACAAAATATAAGAAATTCTCTAGAATTGTCATGCTTTTATCATCATGAAGACAAATTAGTGAATCCACCGAGAAGAACAAAATAACTACCATTGATATTAAGATATGTACCATTGGAAAGGAACTCTCAAAAAGCACATGAAACTTAATCTTTTTGCCTCATTTGAAATGTGGTTAGCCTATTTTACCAACCCTGGAGGTTGTTGACTTGATAAAAGATCAAGTGGATGGGTTTACATCCACTAGTAGAACCAAGCACTAGCAGCATTGCTTTCGTTTGAGGATTCAAGTAGAGGCTAGATGAGGATGCATATGAGGCTACTAATGATGAGGATCCCATTATAGGGGAGAATTTTGTTGATGTGTAGTTATTTGTTGTAGATGTTATTTGGATATTGGAGGCAATTTAGGACCTTGATTTTTACACATTTTGTTTCAAAAATGTATCGAACTTGTGTGATTTTAATATATTCACCCTTATATGATCATGATATATACATGATCAAACTTTGTGTATTTGGTGTCTAATGGTTTGGATATATATATATGGAATAAGAACTTGAGTAGTTACATAAGGATCATGGGAATTAGAGGATAACTTACAACTATAAGGGAGGAGGAGGAATTATTCATACCTCCAAACAACAAGCGTGAATCCTTCATAATGCCAAACAAGTTCATTTCTAGATACTGCAAGAGCTTTGAAGGTTTGCATTGCATTTGCAGAAAAAGCCACTTACTTCAATTAGATGAGAAGATTAAAACACATGTTATCAATTATCAACCACTTTGAGTACACAAAATACACATAAATATGCCATCCATAAAATAAATGGCATAAATTAATGTGAGATTAGTAATGCTTCCCTGAATTCAATGTTTGATGCAACTATAACAACATCATATAATGTCAACACAGTTAATCATATATAGTTAGTTTAATTTCTATTTGATTTTCCCTCGTATACAATAGAAACCATGATCTGCATATTGTTCTATTTGAAAGACTTAAGAAATGGTACCCTAACTGTAAGAAACTTCTCTTTCAAATGTCCACAAAAGTGACACATATGCACTATGTTACACCTCATTTCATGTTTCAATTTTAGGGTCTGCCCAGTAAAATAGGGATTAGGACATCTACTTCATTTTCGTTGGATATATGAATTTAAAATTTGAAGAGCTTACAAATGACAAAAAAATTGTGGTCATCATCACATATCAAATCAAAGATTCATTTCGTTAAATGGATAAAAGATCAATAATGGAATTCCAAGAGTATGCACATGTTTTAATAGAAACACCTAAAACATATTATTGTAAAATAAGCCCCATCCTAGGATGGAAAAAATTTGACCTGAAGGCATGGAACAAGTCTCCTAATATCAACAATCTGTGGGCATATTTCACTATCAAGAACTGATGTTTCCTTGCACTTCTGCATATCACTTTGAACAAGGTGGTTGTATTTATTCTATGGGATATAGGATCATATTTCATAGTTGAAATACCTTTTTGGTATAAAAGGTTTGATATGCAGTGATGAGATTTGGTATATTTTAAAGCAGCAAAAGAGTAAAGGCTAGACCTATAATATCAATTGTGAGACCTGTAAGTAGAGAAATCCTAGTTGAATCATGTGCCATAACTTGACTTGCACAATAGAAACCCAAAAATGGAAGTTTACTTATGTCAAGGGAAGTCAACTTATTATATAAACATTAATTATATTCATGTTATTTCTCACAACTAGTATCCCCGGGGATTTTTATAACTTAGTCATATCTATCCACTTGCTTCTTTTGTTGATAAGTTTGATTATGGAGTAGCTTCAGTTACTTTATATCATTCGTCTTGTAAATATGCACATGAATCCATCATTATATGAGCTTCATTCTATCTACGAGCTTCTATGAATCTGCACAGAGGAATGGATTTGATCCTAGGCTTCTTAGTGAGTACCCTATTGAAGAAGTTGGGCTCGTTATTGAATTGGGTTTCTTGTGTTCCCATCCTCATTGCAAAGCTCAAACTAGTGTGAGAGAGATGGTGCAAATGATTGCTGGTGATAAACCACCTCCTGTGCTTTCCTCTAAACCTCCTTCGCCAGACACATCTACAACAAGTACATGTTTTGATGATTTCATTGCTTATCTTTCTTCATACAACCATGGTTCTTATAATACTATCTCACATGCTAGCAGAAGCTCATATGGGAAGTGAGCCTTCACACTCGATGGAGCATTAGCATTCTCACTACTAGCAGTCAGAGATTGAAAGGTTTGTAGCTAATACAAGTGATCGAGTGACTGGTGTTGGAAAAAGAGACATATTTTGGATTGTTGGCACATTATCTCTAATTTATTCTTATTTATTGGGCTAGCTAATGATGAGTTACTTCCTTCTCACAAAATATTAGAGCTGGACCTTCCAGATATACGGAGCTTGGAGTTTACTAAGCATAGATCATAAAGAAGGAATTTAACGGATCTGCAGTGTGTAATTAATAAGCTTAGACAAATTGTGTGCAGTATTATTGATCTTCAAAGTGTTTTTGATACAACACAACATAATGGAAATTATGTTTGTGATTTTTAATCATCTGACGCAGTTTTTCATCTCGACAAATGGCTTGATTGCAAGATTGTTAGAGACAACAGATAATGTAAATTTAGAGGTGAATTTTGTCTATTTTGTTTGAATTACACTTTGAAAAAAATGTGTTCTGGTGTAAAAGTTTCTTTTGTCAAAAAATTCCTCGCGCACATGAAGATGAAAATTATCTTAGCAACACTGAAGCTGTTACATCAAAATACTCTGAAGGGGTCTAGTTGCAAGAAGAAACTACTAGCTTCAAAAATTGTAGAAAGTACAAGATTGGTGATAGAGACTTGTTTATTATCAATATTATTATCCTCATATTAGTGACCATGATTTCATTAATAATATTATTCATCATGTATATTGCAAGCCGCCCCTTTCTAGAAAATGCATAGAACTCTACCCACCAAACTTATTTACTTGTAACTTTGTATCAGACCTTAGTTTCTGATGATATCATGATTGTTATGATATATTCTATACCTCTGTAATTCTAAGTAGAAACAACCCAATCTCTGATGACATGATGATGTTGTGACTGTTGTGATATCTTTCTGTACATGTGTATGTACCTGTGTATTTCTGAGTATACAAAACCCATCTTGGGGATGTGTACTATTTTTGATAGCCTAGGGTCTTTGAACTTGAAATGTACTCCTTTAATTTCAATAATAGAAAGGATTTAAGACATTTTTTTGGGGTGAATGATTCTTTTAAAAGCAGAACATATTAATTATATGGATTGGAGTTTTATTTTGAAGAAAATTTTTTAAACAACCAAGAAATCAGATGAGGAAGTTATAGTCTCCTTATGGTGGGTATATATGTGGCTAGGTATCAACATAGATCCATCGTAAATGTGTATTTATTAAACATGTATGTGGTTAGGTATCAAGCTCGATTCGTCTTAAATGTGAATTTATCTAGTAGTTGTCAATTATTTGATTTTGTTTTTCTATCACTACATAGTTATGTGACAACATCTTGCCCATCTTGAGTTATAAAGAACTTGAAATACAAATAATTATACCTTTTCAAATATTAACATTATGATATATTGGTGATAAGGCTCTTCCAAAATTAGGAATATGCTATTGAATCATGTGAACCGATCACTCTTGATAGCTAAAATGTAGATTATTGGGTCTTGGAATCCTTCGAGTGAATAAGCATCGATTTGTATATTCTATTCAGAGTCCAAACTCCTACATCTCCTCCTGAAAAAAAGGTCTCCATGGAGAAGCTTTGCAATACTTGGCAAAAATCTTGTAGTAACTTACCACCAATAAAGCACTTCCTAGAACTACAACAATGGCTATCAGGGCAGGAATGATGGTGGTGGTGTAGTTGTGCTTGGTGGGACCTTTACTTATGGTTGCACTTGGTGAGGGTCTACATCCAAACTCATATCTACCTATTCAAATTTCCCTTGGATGGGATTGCTCCAGAGGAAAGGTATTTCTCTGGAGGCAAACTCATGGCGAATTTATTTAACGGATCTACTTCAAAGTCCTATAAATTTGTTGAAAATAGATATATGTAATTATTAACTATGGCTAATTTCTTTAACAAACCTACTTCAAACCTATAAACTGTTGAAAATACATATATGTAATTAGTTACTATGTTCACGGAAATGAATCATGGAAATGAAGGATAATAATCCCACTGCAAAATCATAAATAACACCACTACAAATTCAGAGTGAATTGATGTAACCACACACAATTGATGAGAAAATTGCAAATCACCTCAGAAATCATATTCATGGTGTTGTTCGGTGTTTCATTTCCCCCACTTTGGGGGTATGCTAGTATAGAAGCATGTTCTGCATTTATACGTGCATGTTTAGAATTTGCCACAAACATGTTGGGTACAACCGCAACATCCACGTCCTCAATTAAGTCTCCAGCTGATTGGAACATTCCCTTGGAATCCCCACTCCCCACATCCCTGAAACAACAGAACAATGGGTACAAGAGGTTTTTTGGGAGGGATGCATCACCATGCATCATGTCTCGAAACAAATACAAATATGTCCAACTCAATATGATTGCTCATGCAATTGAAATTTCTATAATGAACTAATGCTTGATGGAGAAGTTTCAACATTCAACAAGACACAAATTAAAATTTAAGGTCTAAGATATCTATGCAATTAATTGCTATTTATGAATTTTAATATTTAGAGATAACAACAATTTTTCAAGCATAGTTGAAAGTAAACAATAAGTGGATCAAGAGTTCAATCCTCCATTGATGTTCTTGAAATATCTTAATACGTTTGAGGCCAACAACCATTATTCCTTGATCAGGGTCTTCTCTAAGCTCAAAATGGCCTGATGATTTTTCAAGTAAGTCATATATAAACTACAGACAAAATAACAAATCCATTTCAAAGATAAATAGTAACTTGTAGCAGTATAACTTACAATAACTAACACTGGATTGATAGCTATAGATTGATATATGTTGTTTTGATCCGAAAACAAGATCTTTTCTACTCTATGATGTTAACATGAATTGCATAAAGAGCATGAACGAAGCTCACAAATCCATAAGAAGAGAACCAAACAGCATAGACAACATGCACATACAGACAACAAGTTGATAACGGAGTTCGTCCAGGATGGACTACGTCTTCGGGCCTGCTTCTCAATAGGAGGGCCGATCTATAGTCTCAACATAAGGCAAAATACATGGAAATGATACAATGATACCTTGGTGACAATGTTCAGGAAGAGAACCGCTGCCCAAAACACAACAAGACTGCTTCCAGCAACTCCGAAGCCTAAAGACGGTGTAAAACGAGTATAAACACTCATACCTTCCTCCTGCAGAGCTATGGAATCTCCCTTCTCTCCTTTAGCTACAAAGTCTCCACTCCAAAGCATGAGTGGGAAATGGCAATTGAATGGGTTTA
This sequence comes from Pseudotsuga menziesii, assembly GCA_001517045.1. Classification (NCBI taxonomy): domain Eukaryota; kingdom Viridiplantae; phylum Streptophyta; class Pinopsida; order Pinales; family Pinaceae; genus Pseudotsuga; species Pseudotsuga menziesii. Next base: position 21,415 of record LPNX010548881.1, read on the forward strand.
TATACGTTGTCTTGCCCTTCTTCACATGACTCTCATGGATTCCTTTGGTTGCAACTAATTTGCCTATCTTGGCCTTGGTTACAACTTCCCCAAGTTGGTTTTCAGATGGTTGGGATTTTTATTAAATAATAAACCAACTTGTTACAACTTCTTTACAAATATGGCATGTTTGTTTTTGGTTACAACCATGCATTAACTTCATAACAACTCAAGGAATAAAATGAGTAATATGTGAGTAATTTTTCCACTCACTTCAAATATTAATCATTTTACAATTTCTCACGAGTAAATGCATGAATGTCCTAAAACTCATTTCAAGCACAAATGCATGCATGCTAGTCATCATTCCACTTCATCATGCCATGTCACCATGCCACATCAGCATGCCATGTCATCATGCCACATCATCATGCCATGTCATCATGCCATGTCAGCATGCCATGTCAGCATGACACATTATCATTCCATGTCAGCATGACACATCACCATGAAATGTCATCATGTTTGTATAGTATGGATGCCACGTGTCACCCTGTCAGTGGTGCCACGTTGCACCTCTTTTTGCCAAATTTGCATGTTCACCTTATCGAACAGAACGGGATAACTTTCCCATACATAGTCCATTTGAGGTGAAACGAATGTCATTGGAATCGTCTCAACGAGCCCTTAGATCTAGTGCTAGTTTTGTTGAGATTTGAGGACTTCAAAAATTTTCCTTCTTGGATCCTCCTAGCTCAGTCCTCCCCGCTGAGAAGCTTTTGGCCTCCAAAATCCTTTACTAATCAACTGGTAGGTGAGGGAATTTCTCCCTCACTTTCCCCTTCTCGATCCACTTGGATTTGGTTGGATGAGTGCCTTTGATTCCCACTCGAATATAATCAACATCACCTCTGCGAGAAGTCCTTGTCCTTCTATCCAACATGACATCTTCCTTTATCTCATCCATGTACTTAGGAGCAAATTCATCAAATGATGGAAATGAGAAATTCTCCCTTTCATCCATGATCATGGGAGGCTCATAGAGTTTCAAGTTCTCCACATTCACCACTGAGTAGATCTACATGTATGGTGATAGCTCTAAGCGAAAAGCATTCATCCCAATCTTCTTCAAGATGGTGAAGGGACCATATCTAATAGGATTGAGCTTCTTTCCTTCTCCTTTCATCCTCTCCTTGCTGATGTGAAGCCATACTTGATCTCCCACGTGAAACTGATGATCAACTCTATGCTTGTCATGGCGAGCCTTGTATTGGGCTTGGCTCTTCTCCAACTGCTCTTGCACTGCTTGATGTACATGTTGAACTCTCTGAATGAACTTGCGGGATTTGTATTCATCCTTGGAAGCACTTGACTCAGCCTCTCTCCCATAAGTTAAGTCCAATGGGGTCTTTGGCAAGTACCCAAATCATGTCTCAAATGGCGAGCTCTGAGTGGAAGAATGCATAGCCCTGTTGTAGGCATGCTGCACATACTGGATCTGTTCATCCCATAACTTAGGATGCTTGTTGCAATAGCCTCGAAGAAAATGGACAACTGTCATGTTGACTACCTCTGTCTGTCCATCGGTTTGTGGATGGAAAGTAGTGCTCCTCTTCAGCTTGGTGTCCATCATACACCATAATTTTGTTCAAAAATCTCCAAGGAATCGGGAGTCCCGATCTGAGATAATGGACATAGGAAGTCCAAAGTGAACCCATACACGCTGAAAGAAAAGAGAAGCAGTCTGCTCTGCAGTGACCTGCTTTTTACATGGCATCAGAATACACATCTTTCTAAACCTATCCACGACCACATACAAGTAGTCATGACCCCTCCTAGACATAGGAAACCCCCCCACAAAATCCATGGAAATGCTTCCCCAAGGATGGGAATGAACAGGAAGTGGTGAGTACAGCCCCAATTTTATATTAGTGGGCTTACAAGTGGAGCACATCACACACCCCTTTACATATTTTGTTACAATGTATTTCATGCGAGGCCAATACACAAGTCTTTGCAAATGAGCCAAAGTCTTACCTACCCCAAAATGCCCCGATACAAGAGAAGTATGAGCTTCTCATATTACATGGACTCTTTCACTGATAGAAACACATAACTTGCCCAAATGATAGAGCAACTTTCCCTGCAAATAGTAGTCTTCCACCTGTGTTCCATTGGTTAGCTTCTCATAAATCTCCTTGAATTCATCATCAGTAGCATACTGCTCAATATAACTTTCATGGGTTAAAGAAGCATTTTTCAAGACAATAGATGCAACAATAGGAGGTCTAAAAAGCATATCTGCCACTTTGTTACTAGTACCCTTTTTGTACTTGGTAACTGTGGAAAACCTGTACATGCCCACATTAGGAAGAGGGGCATCCTGTTGGAGATGAATCTCATGCTGAATCTCCCTTTTGGGAGGAAAACCTATAGGTTCCTGAAATATTTCATCATAGTTAGCCACAATATCAATCATAGCCTTTTTATGAGAAGAATCACAACCTTTGAAAGCATCAGATGCTTCAGCATCTTTTGCTCTCACAACCATGAGCATGTATCTCTTATTAGTGTTGATGAGTCTCTTCATATATCCTGCACTAACAAGAGAGGTGATAGCCTTCATACTATGAGCTCTCACAATGTACTCCACCCCATTTTTGGTGAGATGGTACTTGTTCTCATGACGGAAGAATACTGATTTTCGATCATACAAGTATGGGCTTCCCAATATGATACCGCAGATGTCAAGAGGAACAACATATAATTCCACCTCATTGATCAACTTTGAAGCAATAACAAACCTTAACCTACATTGCTTAGTCACCTATAGCTTAGCATTATCACATACCCATCCAAGAGGATAAGGCTTGGGGTGAGGTTTAGTCTATATGCCCAACTTCTTAACAACTGATTCATAGATCAAATTTACTTGAGAACCTGGATCAAATAATGTTTCAATCTTTGTATGCTTGGACACAACTCTGATGTGAAACAACTCACTTCTTCTTTTATCATTTTCTTTAGAAACATGAGTAGAACTTGAACCAGTATGAGGAGTTTTGTTACCTTGCATTCCCACGGCTGTAATCATGGTTTCGTCGCCTGAGTCGGAACCCAAATCTTGTTGCACTGTTGCAACGGTCTTTTTCTTCTTTTTGCTTCCATAATGCTTTGACCTCTGTTCAGGATGAAACTTCCAACAAATTTCTTCATCATGCCCATCAGTGTCGCAATGTTGCAATGGAGCTTTCCTCCTTCCTTCTTGGAAGTAGCTGTCTTCTTGCTCTTGTTTTTTTTCTTGAATTTGTGGTTTTTGTTGTGCTTGAAAGGCTCCTTCTAATGGTCTTCTTGCAAATGATTCCCCCTTAGTAGCTGTCAGTAAAATTCTGAACACTTTGACCCTTTCCTTCTCTAAAACTTTGTCAATCCATCATAGCCTTTTGGACATAACCCAATGGATAAAATTGCTTACGTAAAGTAGAAATGAAAGCAGACCACGATGAGAGAAGATTGCCCATTTTTTTTCTACCTTGCTGAAGCTTGCTTTCCCACCATACAAGTGTAGTGCCTTTCAGCCGAAGTGAAGCCAACTGAATCTTCACATCTTCTTCTTTGATCTGTTGGACTCAGAAATAGACCTCAATTTTCCTTATCCAATTGTTCAACTTCTCTGCATTCGATTCCCCATTGAACATGGGAAAATCAAACTTCACATCGAGCTTCAATAAGGGCTTCTTTTGAGGCTCTTTGTGAGGAACCTTGGAATGCTGAGAATGAGATGAGGAAGAAGCACTTGAACTTGTGCTTGAAGCTGAAGGTGAAGAGGGAGGATCAGGAGGCTCTTCGCCACCTCCTCCGTGGTTAACTGAAGCGTTTCCTTCATCCTTCACTTCTTTGTATTCCTTCTTTACTTTACTGTCTTTTCTTTCTTTTTCCATGCGTGCTTCATAGTCTACAAACAACTTGTCTACCTTGTCGGCCATCATGTAGAATACCTTGTGAAATTTTGCCTCCATCTCGGTGTGGGCATCATTAGCATCCATATTCTTCCTTCGGTGTGCACATCCGATATTGGAATTGTAAGGCTCTAATGTACCCTCACCAGCTTGCAGTTTAGCTCTCGTGAGCATCCACACTCACAATCCAACATCAAATAGTCCTGATCTGATACCACATGATCCGAAAACAAGATCTTTGCTACTTTATGAAGTTAACATGAATTGCATAAAGAGCATGAACGAAGCTCACAAATCCATAAGAAGAGAACCAAATAACATAGACAACACGCACATACAGACAAAAAGTTGATAACGGAGTTCATCCAAGATGGACTACGTCTCCGGGCCTGCTTCTCAATAGGAGGGCCGATCTATAATCTCAGCATAAGGAAAAATAGATGGCAATGATACAATGATACCTTGGTGACAATGTTCAGGAAGAGAACCGCTGCCCAAAACACAACAAGACTGCTTCCAGCAACTCCGAAGCCTGAAGACCATGTAAAACGAGTACAAACACTCGTACCTTCCTCATGTAGAGCTACGTGATCTCCCTTCTCTCCTTTAGCTACAAAGTATCCACTCCAGAGCATGAGTTGGAAATGGCAATTGAATGGGTTTATATAGGTTGTCTTTCCCTTCTTCACATGACTCTCATGGATTCCTTTGGTTGCAACTAATTTTCCTATCTTGGCCTTGGTTA
>LPNX010548881.1:26197-78521 GCA_001517045.1 Pseudotsuga menziesii
AATTTCCTAACACTCATTTCAAGCACAAATGCATGCATGCTAGTCATCATGCCACTTCATCATGCCATGTCACCATGCCACATTAGCATGCCATGTCATCATGCCACATCAGCATGCCATGTCATCATGCCACATCATCATGCCATGTCATTATGCCACATCATCATGCCATGTTAGCATGTCATGTCAACATGACACATTATCATTCCATGTCAGCATGCCACATCACCATGCCATGTCATCATGTTTGTACAGTATAGATGCCATGTATCACCCTGTCAGTGGTGCCATGTGGCACCTCTTTTTTCCAAATTTTCCTGTTGACCTTATAGAACAGAACGCGATAACTTTCTCATACGGAGTCCGTTTGAGGTGAAATGAATGTTGTTGGAATCGTCTCGGCGAGCCCTTCGATCTGGTGCTAGTTTTGCTGAGATTGGAGGAATTCAAAATGTTTCCTTCTTGGATCCTCCTAGATCATGTTCTTTCATCTACCTCATTATATACTTCAAGGTAGGAGTAAGTGACTTTGAAGTCATCAACACTTTCTTCCTTTGCAATGAGATAAAAAATTGTTCGTAGACTCAAGACCATGAGTCCAAGATCTTCTGGCATCCCATCCATTATGTATGTTTTACCATTTTCAAAGAAATATTAAGGACTGTATAAGCTAGGATGCATGACAAAGGAAGGAAATGCAAATATATAGTTAGCATAGAATAATTAAGTACTTGAAATGGAATTTTAAGGACTGATGTTGAAATGTTGAGATTCTATGTTACCTGGTTCAGGAATAATTGATGCAAGGGTAACAATGTAAGTATATAATTATGTTAATAGTGGAAGTAACAAAAGGTTTATAAAGTAACAAACTTGTTATGCCTCTACGACTACTAAGTGTATGTCTCTATGCAATGAAATATACTTCTTTTCCTTTCTCAAATGGTTTTAGCCAATGATTAGCATAGATCTCACCAAGGGAATAAAAATTTTGTACAAGTTTATTGTCACAATCTGTAGCAAAGTATAGATATGTAGTACTCAATAATTCAAGATTTCCAATATAGTTGTTGTCACCTAAAAAGATTCCCCCAAACCGAAATTTCCATTGTTCATCTCTTCCCTGGTTTATATAAGTTTATTGTTGTTATTTGTAGAAGTAATTGCATTTTCAGTATCAAAGATGGTCGATTATTGCTTCTATTATATTGTTTGGAAAAATAGAAGTAAAACTAGAAAAATCAGGGCCACAATGCTTGGCATGGTTTATGAAACTTTATTAGAAAAATCCTTGTAAATAATTTGCAATTCTCCTCGAAACAATATGTAGTTTCAAAAAATATCATCCAAAGAGGTCAAATGGTGAAGATATAAGAAGATCTTGGCAAATTAGTAATAAAAGAATGGTTTAGATAGAAGAATATCCTTGGATTGTGGCTAAAGGTAACTATAAATTATCTAAGGCTTTATTGTTAAAGTTGCATGAAGTTGGTATTTTTCCTCTATGGGAGGCTGCATCTTAGGAGAAAAGGAATGCTTGGTCACAAGGTTGGTTTTCTATGGGAACCTTAAATATTCAAGGGATTTTGGTGAGTGGTCTAGATGGATTTGGAGTGGTGGGTCTAAGATAATCAAGATCAATATTGTCCGGTATCATATCCCCTGCATTGGCTAACATTCAATCTCTCCGAGTTTTAGACCTGTCATCTAATAATATGACATGCCCCATACCTCAACTGGGAAACAATCTTCACAACCTTGAAATCCTCTCTCTTTTTGAGAATTGTCTCAATGGTTCAATTCCTCCTTCACTTGGAAATCTCTCCAATTTATCAGAGCTATTGTTATATTCCAATGCCCTTCCTGGAACCATCCCTCCAGAAATTGGGCTTTTGAAGAAGTTGAAAGTTCTCAGAGTAGGGGATAATAGCTTGACAGGTCACATTCCAAAGGATATTTATAAATGTACAAAGCCAAGACTAATAGGTTTTGCTTCTTTTCTAAATGGGTCCATACCCAGAACATTTGGCCAACTTCAACAATTGAAAAGTCTAAATTTACAAGAATGATTTTGAGTGGCTCAATACCTATTGAGTTAGGAAATTGCAAGATACTTGAAAGATGTTCTATTGTGAGAAGTGTTCTTCAAGGTACAATTCCCTCGGCACTGGGTAGATCGATACTGTTGCAAAATTTGAACTTAGCCAACAATAGCCTCTCCGGACATATTCCTCCAGAGCTTGGGGGGCTTAAAAGCATGAATCACTTGTATCTACATGGAAATTGCTCGGATGATGAGATTTCTAAAGAATTTAGTGATATTTGGGAGTTGCAAATCTTGGATTTGTCAACAAATAACCTCTCTGGAACCATTCCTGGGGCATTTAACAGACTTGAAAATCTTTAGTACTTGGTTTTGTCTGAAAATTCTCTAGTGGGTCCTATTCCAGAAAATATATGTGCTAAAATAAATACATTGTAACATATTTTTCTATGTGGAAATAATATTTTAGGTACCATTCCTAAATCTTTAATGCATTGCTCAAACCTACAACAATTAGATATTTCCAATAATGCCTTACATGGTTCAATTCCTGCCAATTTGGATAGTCTTGGTAGTCTTTCTGACCTTTATTTGCATAATAACAGTTTAATGGGAACTATCCCTCTTGAATTGGGGAACCTCAACATCCCCGAAACTCTTTCTATGTATCACAATCTACTCACTGGTGCAATTCCTCCTGAACTTGGAAATTTGAGAAACCTAAGCTTTCTTCTTCTGTATGAAAATCAGATATTGGGTAACATCGCTATAGAATTGGGATACTGTTCTAGTTTAACTAAGATAGATTTATTTGGAAACCATTTTACAGGTAGCATTCCAATCACTCTTGGAAGGATTACAAATCTAAGTTTTCTAGATTTAGGATAAAATGACTTAGATGGGGAAATTCCTCCAAGCTTGGGACACTGTAAGTGTCTTACCTGCATGAAATTAGATGTGTTTGTTTAAGATTTTAAGACTAAATCAAAATGTAGACAATACAAGTATAGAGGAAAACAAAAAACAAAGGAAAAAACAGAGGAAAATTTTAAAATTAGTCATGACATTTCACAATGCTAGTATGGTTGTTCATCTTTGCAAGAAATTCAATATTTGATCAGAGAAAAATCATAAAATTGTAAGATATATGCAATAAAACATAGAGCTGCTAAGAGGTATTCTAGAACACGCTAACTGGATAATTACATAATTTTAGTGGATAACCACATGTTATCATGCACAAAAATAAAATTTCATATCATGATAGTAAAGCATGCATGATTTCCATAGGAAATTGTGAGATTATAGGTGAGATCAAACTATGTCCTTTGTTGATGTTTTCTATCAGCAAACAACAGAGCTGGAATGAAGTTGGGGTGACTGAACATCTGACCTTTAGGATAAATATGGGTTTTCTATGGAGTGAACAGAAGAAAGAAGAGAAGCACACTCCCATGCTAATATAATTCACTTTCTTCTTCCTTTTACAATCAAAATAATGATGTCATGGAGAGTAATACCACCACCCATGTTTAGTCATTCTCAACAATAAAACAACAATAGGCTCCATTGAATCATGCTCTATATTTTTTGATTTTAAATGTAGTTTATAGTGATTTCAAACCTAGTGTTTATAGAAAAAATGCTAACATGTTTTACACAGGGAATTACAATTTTTTCCTTGCATTTAATATGCTCCTTGGAAGGTTTTATTTTTACAAATAATTATGTATGACTATTGTGGAAGGTATGACTCTAGAAAGAAGAAGAAAGGCACTAATTTACATTTTGTATTGCATAACAAAATTATAATCTTGGTTGTAACTAGTCCTCTTGGACTATAGAATTACATTTCTCACACTATTGGTAAGTACATCACAAAGCCACTACTTCTTCTAGGGTCTACATATGAAGCATGATAATTTGTGTCATAGCTTGTCTCCTCTATGCTTAAAAATCAATCATCACCAAACTTTCAAAATTAGATCTTGCAGCTCAAATATTTGCTTTAATAATGACAGTTTCAGTATATTTGACATTATTGTCAAGAGGCCTGCAACTCTATGTAAATATCATCCATAAACAAACTGGCATCCAATTTCTCTATGTCTAGAATAGTAGACATGTTAGATGTAAATGACGTCAAGACACACAAAAGTGTAAAATAAAAAATTTAGATACTTGGAAAAATAATCATGACAATAATGGTGTAGAATATCTTCTTTCGAGAAAATATACATATTGTTGTCATGTTTAGAATTTCAAAAATAAAAAGCAATTAAGAAATCCACAGAGCTACAGTGAACACATTATGCTTGCTAACTATGCAGTATGGGTTTTTTTTGTCCAAATTTGATAGCCATCCACCTTCAAAATCAAGCAACCCTTTATTCATTTGAGGTAAATGTAAAAGGGAAAAAGGTAATTTTTAAAGCATTAACACCATGTTTGTATATGATCTCTGGTATTAGTCTTACCTTGTTAATATGATATAGAAACTTTGAATATTCAAATTAGTTTTAATTTTTAAATGAGATAAATATCCAAAGATTCTAACTAAACTACATAACTTTTGTAATCTTCAACAATTTAAGGAAGCATCTGAGAAAATTTCATTAAAGAACCCCTATCGCTATTTTTTTTTATCTAAAGTGAATAACACTTGCAAGAATCTGTGAATAGAAACCAGAATGATTGCATGCTATGATGGCAGTTATTTACAAAGAAAAACAACTGCATAAATTTAGATTGCAATAGTAGAAGAGTATATGCATGACTGGATTACCAAAATATCTTAATTTTCAATATCCACTGAGGTTAATGGGTCATTAAGACTAAAATATGAGAGTTTCTTTCAATAGATGCAACTAAGGGCATGAAGAGGTAAGGGTGGCTAATTTTACACAGGGTGGCTTCCTCAGCGTCAATTTTTAAATTGTCAACAACTATTGTGACACAACCTTATATGTCTAATTTGATGTTGTAAAATGCATAAATCACTTCATAGTTTACAATTACAACATTCTCACGATCTACTGTATTGCACTTCTGTTAATTACCCTCTTCAGTTTAGCCAAATTTGTTCTTAACTATTTGGTTGAAGATTATCATTATATATTTTTGGTGGAAAATTTCATTAGATGCACTCGCAATGTCACTTTTTTATATAATAATGATTCTTGAAGTTCACTTGGGGATTTAATGATGCTCTAAGTTCTCAATCTCTCCAATAATCAACTTAGCGGAATGGTATTACTCCAGTGGTAGGTCTACAAGTATGGTAGCATTGATAGGGATTATATATCCTCCAACTATTAACCATTTTATTCTTGATATCACAGAGATTTTTTGGATCTCAGGATAAAATGCACTACTCAATAAAGTACTGAATAAAGGTGAAGAAACAACCTCTCGAACAACACCAAGGACTATAATCTTTTCTCTATTTCAAGGTAGCTCATGGGCCCCATATTAGATGCAACATGCTTCAATATATATATATATATATAGAGAGAGAGAGAGAGATTTTATATATAAGTAGCTCAATATATAAATAGACATTAACCCTCCCCAAAATCTAAGGTTATCCATATAAGTAGCTCACTAGCTCAGGATTAGAGGCAACATGCTTCAATATATAATTATGTAATTCCATTTTCATTTTCATTTCATTGTCCATATCAATGATCTCTTTTGGTAGGTAAAATGCATGTCCCCTCAAGTTGTCACCATTTAATCCCATATATTACATTAACCTCAAGAAAATTTAATAAAAACTCTTTCTTTCTCTCTCACTCACTCATTTACATGCATAGGAACACGATTCTGCCACAAATTCTGGGTTAAATTTAAGGAACATGAATCTACCACAAAGGAACATAAAGTAAGGCTTAAAGGGGGGGTGTTAGAATAATCAAACCCAGAGTTAGCCATATTTGACATTAATTAATCATTTTTGTCTTATTCTTATATTCCTAGATTCCTTACTATGCTAGTTGGCATCTACTAGCACCTAGAACTCAACAAATGATAAAAATGGCTCAAGGAGCACTTCAGAAACATCCTGGGAAATATTCTGACAAATATGCAGTATTTCTAGAGTAGAAAAAGTGCAGTTCTACTTTTTTTGGAAACAACCTTGCTTTTAGTAGTTTTAAGGAAAAAGGGAAAAGCTAGTCTAGGAGTAATTGCGATGTTTTTTGTCTTAAAAATACTTTTGATTTTTCTCCATCCAAAAGAATGGATATGATATATTTCCATCACTTATCATCTGGTACAACTCACTCAGATATTTTGTGAGCATCTTGACACATTAAGAAAGTGATTTATGCATCTATGGGGGATTTTGACAAGTTTAGTAAGCCTACTTTTTGTCCAATTTGAATAGAATACTTATGCTTTTGAATTTCAGATTCAATTATATCTCTAGATAGCCTATTAGTTTATGAGTTTGGATGATGTGCACTTACTCAATACATGATTGTGTTATGCTCCAATTTTAGCCTCCTTTTTGTGGAATTTTCCATGTTTTACTAGTAATTTTGCGAGTGTAATTGATCTACATCTTGGGATTAAATTCAACAACATAAAATATAATATAGAGACCATGAAATTATGGCATACAAAAAATTCACAAAGTGAACTTAGGAGGATAAAAGGGCTGAAGCACCAGAGAACTAGCATAAGGGGAATTGGAACTAAAACGGTCTGGTTGTTTTCAATTATCCACATGCCACACTTTGGGCAATCCCTAGATTTCATTGTGTGTGTGAATAATTTGTTAGAATTATTCCATGGTGGGTATGAGTGATTAGGGACAAAGGTCCCAATTACGGATTATTTGATATCCCAAATCACCAAACTTCCAAATGTAGGGATTAACCCATCCGAATACTTTAGAGGGAAGGACAATGAAAAGAATTTGGCAGCAAGGTTGAGGAATAAGTATGGAGAAATAAAATAAAAATGGGTTTATGTCATTAATACCATCAATGACCATGGATTTCTCATTGTGGCAAAGTTGTTGGTAGTAAAGGTAGTGTAAAAGAACAAGACAAATCACTACACGTCGAGGGTTATCACATGCACAAAGCAGTGCACATCAAATGTATATATGAATTGGTCCCTATTTTTGTTGAATGAGATAATGGAGGATGCTATACTATTTCAATAGGTGATAAAACCATTCACTTACTCTTGGTTGTTGATACTCATCGCATTGGTTGGTTAGATGGAACCAATAGATTATCAGGAAATGGAGGTTGATGCTCTCAACATCTGCAGAGGAGAACGGTACACGAACCTATGGGAAATCAAAAACAAGGAAAGGAAATATAAGAATAACATTTGGTTTTATATTTACTTGGATACACTCCATGATGCTGCAATGAAGATGTCACAACTCATATACGAAGTCATGAAGAAGTATCAAAAGATTGGAAATGGGGCTGCATGTTATACACGTTCATGCCCGATAAAATGAGGAGAAGCACTGGTTCACGAAAAAATACAAGATGACTGATGAAGAGCTATAGGACATCATTGGTGAATGGCCACTGGAGTGGAAAGTTCCAGTCAGTGAGGAGGAACTGTCGGACCTAGAAAATGGATTATTGCCAGGTATCCCGATCGAGCAGGATAAACTGAAGGAGTAAGAATAGGACTCACAAGATAAATATTCAACAATACAACATAATCAGATTTGGATAAAAGACAAGAAGATGTGCAAATGAAGCATCGATTAGAGAAGGTTGAAGGGGGCAGTAGTGTAGGGATCTCTAATTAACAAGTGAGAAAGGTAGTAGCTTCAATAACCAAAACAAACAATGAGAATATTGCCAAGATAACACAACATACAATAGGGTACTTACATCAGGTTACATGGTTGCTACAAATGCTGATAAACACTCTACTAGAGATTACGGTACCACATGAGGGTGAGCTTCAAAGAGCATCCGAGGTGCACATGGGAAAGAAAGTGCAGTTGGTACAAATTGTACCACCAAAAATTACGACAAGGAATGAGGACACATATGCTACACTAAAGGGGTTTTAGTTGATTGGATACAACCTCAATGAACTCCTAATGCACATGTTGAAATGAGTCCAGATAACAATAAGTGAATAAATCAAAGAATGTGAGGCGACAATTAATGATCAATTTGTCTAGTCTAAGAAGCAAGCAAAGAATTCTAAAGCCAAACTTCAGAGCCTCAAAGTGGAAAAAAAAACAGTGGTAGATGAATTGACAAAGGAAGTTGACGATAGGAAGAGACTAGAGAGATAAATATCAATGGCCTACAAAGAGATTCTGCACATTAGTCTAGATATGTCCCTATAAGTGAAAGTATTGCAGATGGGAAATTTTGTCATTGATTGAAGGAAAGAAAATTACGAGTTGCAGGCTTGAGTGGTACCAAGCACACCATCGGAGCAACTCGTATAAATAAAAGGAGCAATTGAATATACCGCAACATAAATTGTGGGATGTGAAAAGGAAGGCCATATGATAGTAGAAGAAATCATTAGTTTTTCTGCTAGTTTGGTGCAAGACAAATAGCTACACCAATTGGAGGCACACCTTGGTGAAGCAGATGTGAAATTGATAGCACTATGGGGATCACTCAAAGCAATGCCCCCACTTGCGTAGGTGACCAAGGTATAAGATATCAAAGAGTTACAACAACACATCAATAAGGAATGTACAAAGCACCAGATGAGGTCAACACATTTGGATGAATTGCAGGGTGCAACAAAGAAAATGGTGCTCAAATCCATTGAGGAAATCGTGAAGACAAAGTATACTTAAACACAATATAACAGTTAAATGAACACCACATTATCATGTTGTTGTTGATGATGATTCATGTTATTTGACTAATGTTTGTGTTCCTCTATTTTTGAAGGAGGTTGAAATGTATTTATGGTAGCAAGATCACTATATGTCAATTTGAGGATGCATTTAAGGTAAAAATAGAGTCTAAGGGTTCTGTTGTTGATGATGTGATTCATGTTATTTGACTAATGTTTGTGTTATTCTATTTTTGAAGGAGGTTGAAATGTATTTATGGTAGCAATATCACTATATGTCAATTTCAGGATGCATTTAAGGTAAAAATAGATTCTATATTTTGTGTTTTTCGTTCTAACATTGATGATTGAGACTACATTTCCTTGATGTAAGTTCTTTAAGAATGATGTTTTAATATTTAACTATTACATTGTCTTTCTTGTTTGTGATAGGAAATGAAGTTGTAATTTGACGAAGTTGGGACGTATCTTTTCACATAGATAATGTCCTAAGATTAAAGGATAAATAAATAAATTAACAAAACTTCTGGTAAGAAAGCATGGGCTCATTCTAGTACATGAAACTGTGTTAATGTATATTGTTGTACCTTGGAAAATTCCTATGGTTTGCTTATTTTTTGTGTTTGTAGTATTTTGTCGATTGTGGAAGTTTGGGTTTATTTTGGTTCAATATTGTGCTAGTCCCTTGAATGCTTCTAGTTCGTATTTAATTCTTTACTGAACCCTTTTTGTAGATTCATTGGTTTCATTTGATTTCCTTTGATTGGATGGTTTTAGGAAAGATGCTTTTATTTTTTACTCGGCTGATGCATTTCTTCATTTTCTTTTCTCTTCTGTATTTTGTTGGACTCCTTCTTAGCCATATATGGTACACTTCCTTTAATTGAGGGATTTCTTTACTTCCTGCAGTCTTGTTATTTGTAACCAAATACATAACAACTGTAGCATTTTACAATGTAATATAATCTCACAATATGTCCAGCATGATTGCATCTCCAACATCTTAACAAGTTCCTGAAATTTCCAAGACGTTATCCTACATAGAATTTTCATTCCAAATATTTGTGTTAGCCCCTTGAATGCTTCTAGTTTTCATTTAATGCTTGATTTAACCCTTTTTTGTAGCTTGAATCAAGATTGGTTTTAGTTGATTTCCATTGATTCATGGTTTGAGAAAAGATGTTTTTATTACCCCTTAGTTGCATGAATTGATTGGCTTTAGTTTTTTTATTCTTTTATACTGATTGTATATTCCCTTTGTAAATACTTATCATTATTTAAAAAAATAAATGATCTTTACATAGCTAAGCGAAGCGAAAAATGGTCTATGAACTAGGTTCCTATGCATTGATTATAGGATACCTATTAGCATGAGACCAACATTCATCTAATGCAATAATCAATTGGCATAATTACAATGCATAACTGTATTATCCTAAATAACCACAATTGGATGGTGGAGGCCAAGAATGAGCATAATGTTTGATTCTATCAGTTTGTCAATTTGTCAAGATTCAAGTCCCCGCATTTCTGTTAGACCATTACAGGACGAGATAACAAGTGGATTCCCCACTTTCCTTGAATCTAGTCAATGCAGTTGTGTTTCACCGAAACCTTCCAATTGTGACTCATGAGTCTATGTGTTATGTTGTTGATGATGTGATTCATGTTATTTCACTAATGTTGTTGTTCCTATATTTTTTAAGTAAGTTGAAAAGTATTTATGGAAGCATGATCATTATATGTCAGTTTGAGGCTGCACTTAAGGTAAAAATAGATTCTATATTTTGTGTTTTCTGTTGTATCATTACTGATTGGGACTGCATTTCCTTGATGTTAGTTATTTAAGATTGATATTTTAATATTTAACTACATTGTCTTTCTTGTTTATGAAAAATTGAAAATGGATGGCCACATTATTTTTCTCCTTTGTAGCATTTATTTACATGTAATTAGGATGAATTTATATGAATTCAACCTCCATTTCATTTGCAGAAATTATTTCGTGGAGATGACTTGAATGCACAAGATATAATAGTGGTAAATTATTATTTTGAAACTTTTAGCTTGTTTTTAAGTTATATCATTTATAGCATTGCATGCTTCATATTACCTATAAATCTAATTATGGAATTATATGGATGAAGTTAGGATCTATCAGTAATAACCATTGATAATATGACTTGAAATGGTGCTACAAAATGTATAAAATGTGAGAAATATATTCTACAAATTTTATTTCTTGATTTTGTATGGAACTAAAATAGTTCTACTTTTTATAAGGTATAGAGATGGTGCTCCATTTCTAAAAAAGGTCAATGTTTGATTTTTATTTTCATGACTATGTTCATTTTCATTGTTCCACTATTGTTTAAATCCACAATATTATATTGGTTTAGTGAACCTTTTCCTTTCTTGGCTTATTTTCAATAGATTTCAATGATATTTAATTAAAAGATAAGAAATTGAAGGTGATGAATGATGCAAATGATAAAAGGGAACTGGTACTGTAATGTATTTGATGATCCTGATTAGTAAGGTAGTTCTATATACCTAGAATGTGTTAGAACATGCATATATCAACTTACTTTTATATTTGACCCTTTTACAACTGTGTTATATTCCTTAGATTGATTCAAGGCTTTGTATGTCTCACTGAAGGATCAATAAGTTTTGATTTGCTTCCACTTTAGTGAAAATCATTGCTTCTTACCACTTCAGATGATTGTTGAACATTTTCCCTTACACTCTGATTCTTGATATGGTTGACTGATTTTTTCTATGTGTTTGAAGGTATATAGTTTCAAGCGTAGAATAATCTCCTTTTGTATATTTTTCTTTGTTTGTATTATGTTATCATGCTTACAAAAGATTAAGTGAATCCTAGGAATAGATAAGAGATGCCTCATATGATAGTGATAAGAGAGATAATATAGGGAAAATAAAACAAATGTTCACACCTATTTGCAAAACCTTAACTTATGTGGATCCTTATCTTTGTGAAAGCACACTCTTCATATATAACTCGATTTTGATTAATTCTACTCCCTCACAGTCCTGATTCATGTTAACTATAGGTTTTTTCTCCCTTGCACATTATTGACAGTCACTAAACAATTGAATGTGGTGGATAACATTTTGAGTGGTTGTGATTAGAAGCATGCACCTAACACACTAGCATATTTGAAACCCTAGTCTCCATAGTAGACTTTGACCCTAGAACCAATATATACCAATAGAACCCAAAAACAATATAGACCTAATCTAAATTTTGTCAGCCAGTAAAACCATAGAACTCTCATTCCTTCTAAATTGTTATTTATGTGTATTGTTCTTATTAAGTTATTTATTTACAATTTTTTAAACTAGTTTATATTTTTTGTATTTTTTGTGTATATTCCACGTTCCCAAAATTTGGGGGGGCATGTTTCCATGGTTTCATGCAACTTAGCTTATAACCCTTTTAGATGTTGGATTTTCTCTTCCCGATTGTAGTTCCATAAGAACTCTAGTGCTATCAACTTTATATTTCTATCATGTTGTCTAGTGCTTGTCATATTCAATAGCCATGTCAAATATTGGATCTATAGAAAACTCGAGGTCAAGTTGCAAATCGTATACCAAGCATAGTCATACTTATTTTAAATTACACTTTTAATTACTGTCAAAGGATAATGTTTGTACTGAACATATCAACTTTAAGACACTATGAATATAATTTATATTTTCCTGATTTCCATGCAACTTATTATGTAATAGCTCTAGGGTATATTTTAGGGAATGAATTGTTTGGGCTTCATTGCACCAACCAATCATAAAGAATATGAATCGGTTCAGGTCCTGTTGAATTGTAACCAAGCATTCCATAGTTTTAGAGGTCGGAAAGGTTGGATCATTGTGAAGTATTGAGTGATATGATATTCTTGTTCTGTATATTTATCCCTGACAAAGATCTTGTAAATTTCATTGCAGTTAATAAATATAGAGAGACATTATTATTTATGTTATTGCCCCATTCTGTGTTTTCCTAAATTTTTCCAAACTCTATCATAGGCTGTTTGTTCTTTGACAGTCTGTGCTCTTAACCATCCTAGGTGATAAGATCATTTTCACTTCTATTCTCTAATGATTCCTTATAATGATTGTGTTTATTTCAATTATTCCTTTGTTCTTTAAATGCACAATATTATATTGATTTAGTGAACCTTTTCCTTTCTTGGCTTATTTTTAATAGATTTCAATGATATTTAATTAAAAGATAGGAAACTGAAGGGCATGGATGATGGAAACAATAAAGGTGAATTGGTAGTGTAATGTATTCGATGATCATGAATAGTAATGTTGTTGTTTGTATCGATAAGGTGTCAAAACATGCATATATTGACTTCCTTTTATATTTGACCATTTTACACTTGTGTCATATTCCTTACCTTGATTGAAGGATTTGTATGTCTCACTGTTATAGCTGATTTTACCACACCTAGTGAATCACACTTGTATGGCCTTCCCTTGTCCCTCTGTAGACTCTTTGGACCCCATGGACCTTTTTTATACCTTTGATGTTTCCAAGATCATCCCTAAAAACATGCTTAAATTGCTATACGCGACTTTTAAACCCTTTCTCACGTATATACGTGGGTTTGACCCCTAAAAGTGTGTACATTGGGATGTGTGCAAAAGGCCAAATTCTTTTGGAGTTTTCCTTGACATGGATCCGACTCACTTGTAGCCTGGCCTTCCATATGCCTTGAGATAACTTGGATTCAACCCTTCATTGCCCCATTGAAGAGCTATATAAGGAACCCTTTTGATACATTGAAGAGGATGTGAGAATTGAGAGCAAAGAAACTATAGTCCATTGTTGCCGGAACTTATGCTTGAGTCTGCATCCCTTTGTCCCTTGGATCACATTGGTGTTCTTCCCAAGCATGCCTTTTTCTTGTGAGATTTCTATCGAGAGATGGAGGATTGAGGTGGTGGAGGCCCAAGTGGGGGATTCAATTTCTCCGATTCACAGACGTGCCGACAGAGGTTATATTCATTGTAATCTCTAATTTTATATTAATAGAAATATCTTTTCTTGTCCAATAATGTATGTTTGAATGAATATTTTATCCATGGATGATTTCAAATGCTTATACGTTGTTGATTATATATGCTAGAGTATATCTAACACCAATATATATAGCATGCTTGTCTTGTTTACTGATTGTTGAGGAAGTAATTTATCAATTCAAGCTAGAGTTGGAAAGCTCAACAGGGATCTACTTCAACCTTCTGGAATAAGGTACAAGTTTTGATCCTTTAGTGTTAGATGTTTAATTTCTCTTGCATATTGGAAATGATTGATTTCTGGAGTCAAGCTATCTATTGTGGTACCCTAAGCCATAAGAATTTCTCTCCGTAATAGAATTGGCGACTCCGCTGGGGATTTCCTAGTAGTTTTCCTTAGGGTTTTTTTTATCGGCATTCAATGACATTCAATTGCTCTTATTTCTCTATTTATGTGTCAGGTCTGGGGGCATGTATTCTTGGTAGTGTCTGATTGGTGTGAAGTTTGTCTCAGCTTGTCTGTTTTCCTTTGTTTTTATGCACTTTTCTTCCTATACATGAGTTTTTAACTCACAGTCGTGTATATACGTGGTTTTCACTGATATATCCGCGTACATATGCGGGTTTGCTGCGAACAATCATGTATGCCCTTAGTTTTTCCTTCTAGAGGAATATTGATTGTTACTGGATGAATTTTGATAATTGCTGAGTCTCATTTGACACTGCTAGAGTCTATATACACCTTTGTTTCTAACCAGAGACATTTTTTGGGGGGGTAAATTTCTTTTTTAAGAATGTTCATGTCATTGCATTTTCAATTTTTTGTTTTGGGATTAGTGAATTAGATTTCTTTTACCTTAGTAATTTGTGTGAGTGTTGTTTGAGTGTGCTTGCCGAGTCTGGGAGTAGTAGAACCATTCTTTTTCTTTAGTATCTCATTTTTGTTTAAAAAAATCCAAAAATATTTGCTTATTTGCATCATTATGCATTGCATTTTTACATTTTGCATGGTACTTGCAGTAGGTTTTGCTTTGAAGTATTAGTCAGGACTTCATATAGGAACGATTGCACTTATCATTTGAAGAAAAAATTTGCATTTCATGTAGTAGAAAACCCTGTTTTCATTGGACACAATGCATTTGCATTGATTGTTAGGTGTGCATTTTGCTTCATGTTGCGTCATAACACCATTAGTTGCATGGCCATCTACCTCTTGTTGAGTAAATAAATCCAAATAAAATCAACACTTGATTAAAATGAATTACACTATTTTCTTTGATTGGGTACATCAACAAGATTAGGTTTTAGGGTCTTGGAATAGTTCATTGTGAGTAAATTCCCCAAGACCACTAAACAACAACATGTATGTGTATGTCCAAGTGAGAGTGTGAAATTTCTTGGTATAATTGGTGTTTCTTAGGATCCCCCTTTCAAAAGAGAGTCAAGCACGAGGCAATGTGAGCGGTTATTGATTGGGATGACCCCTAGTCATAACTGAGTAGCACCGGATATATTTCCAAGATTGTATTCATATCTGAGGGCTCTTTCGAGAGTTTCAGGATTTGCTACCCTGCCCATACGGTCAATCCCTCTTGCAACTGTCCTCCTAAGAATTGATTACATTGAGGTGACCTTAGTTTCCTTACGTAGGATATCGAGGGGGTACTCTGTAGGGGTTATTCTGTGGGAGTCTCGACCAGGTTGGGGTCGGACAGCATAGTCACTTTACGCGCTGAAGCTGAGGGAAACAATAATTGGTTACATACCTTCGCTTGTTGTGTATGGGAGTCTCAAGCCTCTCCTAGGTGAGACATACCTGCTTCATTCAGGAGCTTACTTATCCTATCCTTGATTACTTGTGTTTGGATTTAGATTTTATTGGTGTATGCTCTGTGCATGCTAGCTTGATTAGGGTTTGTGTAATTAGATAGTCTTTTATATTTTTGAGTCATTGTCGATTCGAGTGCGGCTGCTCGTCGTTCTTGTTGTTTAGCAGGACTTCTTCCTTCTACATCTCCTTCTCCTTTTGGGGAGAGAAACAAATGGTCTAGGTGGACTACTTCTCACATTGATTCACACACAATGGGAGATCATGAAGATGGTATTCCTGAGCTTTCTTCTCCACTTCGGGTGGATGACAGGGAGTTTACTCCTACCTATGACCATTCACCTAATATGCCTATGATTTCTGAGTTAGGTCCTGTAATTTATGAGATAGGTACTTTCCATGATAGACCTACTTACTCTAGCTATGATCCCCCATTCACGCATCACCGGTATGGAATGCCAGATGACGAGACTCATTATGAACCCGCAAGCACTAGTTATGGTAGTTATGGTATGTCTGGTATTCCTACACATGATTTTTCATTTCATGCTGAATCCGATTTTGAGCCTAACACTACGCCTGGGGGAACTCCTATTCCTTACCATGGAGAGAGGTTTGGGACCACGAGTCATATTGCACCTTCCATCCCAACAGTGGAAGCTATGTCACATATTCCTCCTAGAACTAGGGTTAGTGATCCTATTAGGATACCGAATCCAAGACGAGTGACTATAGGGAACACCACATACATAATTTCACAGGTTCCTTCATCCTCAATTAATTTTTCTTCGAATTTCATTCCTCCACCTCATTCACATGGTGCTTGGGGACGGAATGTCACTATGAGTCATGTCCATACTGCTGCTACTTACACAGTTGTGTCTCAAGTTCAAGTACCTCCTATTGTTTCGGGGGGTCGTATCCCTACTTGTCGAGGTCATGTCATTAATTCTAGATCCTACATTCCTATTGACGGAGTGTCTCATGGGACATATCATTCCTACTTGATTTATGCCCAATCTGGTTTGTTATATGAGATCATTGCCAACACTTTCTGTTCTAGTTTTGACCCCAAAGTTAAACTTGGACCACATGCCGATGGCATTGTTGGTTGTGCAAGTGCTAAGCCTGTAGATTTGGTTTTGCAACAGGTCAGTCAATTGTTGATCAACCAATCTGCTTTGGGACAAGCCATGGCTTTGTCTCAACCCACCCAAACAGTGAGTGTGCTTTCGGTGCAATTCTTGGACCCGAAGGGTAAGCAACAACCCAGAAGGAATAAAAAGAAAGGTAAGAACAATCTTAAGGGCGGGAATAGGAATAAAAATGATAATACTAATGACAAGAACGTGCAAAATTCTGGGGGGGACAAGAAATCTAAACGTAAGGATAAATTTCCTTGCAAGTTATGTAAGGATGATCACCTCACTTACTTGTGCCCTCGTATCGATGAAGCCTCGCGATTCTTAGCACAGGGCCCAGCTGTGCTGACCAACCCTTTACCTCACAATCAAAACATGAACTCGAGGACCCATGATCAGTATGGTGGTGATCAAGATCTGTTGGAGGCTAGTGGTCATGGTTGCATCAACATGGTGCATGCTACGAAGGTTGTGACCCATGTGAAGGACTATGGTTCATCACAACCCAACCCAAAAAAGGAACCCGATCCACCAAGGACTCCTTGGCATATTAAAAAACCTGTGGATAAACCTGAAGTTACACCTCTCATTCCTAAGGGAGTCCTTAAGCATTCAGGGTAGAAACCTAATTCTCGAGCCGCCTAGAACTATTCTGTTGTCGAGGATTTGGGCCACACTCCTTGTGCGATGTCTACACTAGAAGTACTTCAAAGTTGTCCTTCGCAAAGGAAGGATTTGCTTTCTTCTCTTGGTGTGAATGATGATAATTCTTCGTCTGTGATTAAATTTGAAACTGTGGGACTACAACCTTGCTTGCCTTATTATGTGTCTCTTTTGATTCATGTACAATGTATTAACATGACCGCCAATCGCACTATGATTGATGAAGGCACTGCTTCTTCTATGATGTCTGTATCATGTTGGAAGGGTTTAGGTTCCCCTGAGTTATCTAAATCTGGTACCATGTTGACTGCTTTTGATGGGAGATCATTTAGGCCACATGGGATCCTTCCTTCCCTTAAGGTCCATTTGGGAGGGAAGACTATTGCGATATAGGTCGAGGTGGTTGATGCGCCCCTTGACTATAATCTCTTGCTGGGTAGGAATTGGATGTACAGTATGCAAACCATAGCTTCTTCTCTATTTTGCGTTGTATGATTTCCATTTAATGGGAATATAGTTAGGATTGATCAAACGTCATTCAAGAATTCGTCACTTACCGCATTTTCAGGAGCTTCAATCCTGATTGTAGAGCACTCTCAGCTGACAACTGGGAGTATGGGTGTGGGCATGTATCCATCCCTTATGGGAAGCTTTAGTTGTCATGCACCTATCCTTATGATAGGTTCTAGTTCCGGTGAGGCTTTGACATCTGTGAGATCGGTGTATTTTTGCATGAAGCCTATGGAAGATCCTTCGATTCTTCCTACACCGAATACTTCAAGTGAGCCCATCATGACGGACGTGCTATTTCCTGCAACTATGGTAGCTTATCAAGCTAATATTGGGTGTGTTGTAGAGCTTAGTCCTTCCTCTTCGCAGAGGGAGGAGGAGGACCCGTATGTGCTGCCTACATGGGCAGTTCAATATTCTCATGCACATGATTGCCTTGATAGTTTGTTTCCTTTAGATGAAGAAATTATTGAGGCCATGTCAGGGGTTGAGCCACCTTGGGAATAATTGCATCATAGATCTTATTTTCTTCCCGAGCTTGACCGCTTGGAGTGTGAGGACTTTAGGGAGGTTTTTAGTGAGAGAATTGGTAGTCCCATGGTTCCATTAAGCTCTCCTAGTCCGATGGCTGATGGGAACATGGAAAATATATCTCCTACCATTCCCATCAATATCTCTCATGATCCTAGAAAGATTGAGGATGTCTATATTGGGGCAGAATGTTCCCATGCTGAGATTCAAGAGTACACCGAGCTGTTTAAATAATTTTGTGATATCTTTGCTTGGTATTATGATGAAACGCCATGTATATACCATTGCATTGTTGAACATGAGATTAAAACTTATCCCAATGCTAATCCTGTTCGACAACGCTTGCGTGCAGTGAATCCTAGGAAAGCACCTACGATTAAGGCAGAGATAGAAAAACTGTTGAAAGCCAGTTTTATCTACCTCATTCCCTTGATGGAGTGGGTTTCAAATTATATTCCGGTGGATAAGAATAAGGGAGTGATCCGTATATGCATTTTGTAACTTGAATCGTGTCTGTCCTAAAGACAATTTCCCCACACCATTTATTGATCAAATTTTGGATGAGTGTGCGGGTAGCGAGGTTTTTTCCTTTATAGACGGCTTTTCCGGATACAATCAGATACAAATTAAACCTAAGGACCAACATAAAACTACCTTTATTTGTCCTTGAGGAACCTTTACATATCGGAAGATGCCTTTTGGCCTTAAGAACGCCAGAGCCACTTTTTAGCAGGCTATGACCTTGATCTTCCATGATCTCAAATCAATTATTGAGGTATTTTTGGATGACCTTGCTGCTCATTCTCGTATGAGAATGTGTCATTCCTATCATTTGAGATTAGTGTTCGAAAGGCGCCACCATTATTTGGTTAGGTTAAATCCTCACAAGTGCATGTTTTACGTGAAGTCTGGTCGCTTATTAGGGTTCATTGTCTCCAAGGAGGGTATAACAGTTGACCCTTTGAAGGTAGATGCAATACTTTAGTTGTCTCCCCCGGAAAACATTAGACATCTTCAATGTTTGCAAGGCATGGAAAACTTCTTACGGAGATTCGTTGTCAACTTTGCCAATTTGACTAGAGGCTTTATGCATCTTTTGAAAAAGGACACCACCTTTTGTTGGGATGAGCGAGCCCAGGAGTCCTTTGATGTGCTTAAATGAGCCTTAGCATTGGCCTCGGTGATTAGTCCACCCGACTATAGCCGTGAATTTCTACTTTATGTGGTCGCATCCATGGAGACGATTGGTATGGTTTTGGTTCAAGAGGATGAGGAGCTCTAAGAGCATGTCATATACTACCTGAGCTGAAACCTTATTGACATGGAGGTCCATTATTCCCATGTTGAGAAGCTTTCCTTAGTTACCATACATGCGGTTCAATGATTGAGACATTATATTCTCCTTTTCCAAACCTTGGTTGTAGCCCATGTGAATATGTTTCAATTCATCCTCACCCAAAAGATGATTGGGGGAAAGTATAATAAATGGATTTTCATCTTGCATGAATTTGATCTCGATCTTGTTTCAGCAACATTGAAGAAATCGTTAATTTTTGCGGAACTTATATCGGATTTCCCAAGCGAAGAGGAGGAGATGGTTTGTGAAGATACATTTGTTGATGAGCACATATTCTTAATCTCAACTTTGGATCCATGGTATGGGGACATCATCATATATTTACAAACATTGAAGGTGCCTACTCACCTCTCATGGGATGAACGCCGATGATTACGTCATGTATCCAAGAATTACCTCATAGTGGATAACACTTTGTACTTCCATGGGGTAGATTCCATTTTACGTCATTGTTTAACTCATGATGAGGCTAAGGTTGTGTTGAATGATTTCCACGGAGGGGCGTGTGGTGGTCATTTATTTGGGCTTTCTACAACCCAAAAAATCTTGAGAGTGGGTTATTTCTGTCCGTCGATCTTTAAATATTGTGTAGATGTGGTCAAGAAGTGCCACCCTTGCTAGGTGTTTGCACGGAATATGCATTCACAACCTACCCCGTTACATCCCACCATCACCGCCGATCCCTTCACTAGGTGGGGGCTTGATTTTATGGATTGCAACCCAGCTTCAGCTGGGGGGTATCATCATATCATAGTGGCTATTGACTACTTCACAAAATGGGTTGAGGCAATGGCTATAGTTAAATCCAACGGTGAGATAGCCACACACTTCGTGTTCAACCAAATTATCACTCGGTTCAGTATTCCAAAGCAGCTTGTCACTGACCATGGAAAGCACTTTCAGAATTGTATGATGGAAGAGTTGGCCTCGAAGTTAGGGCATAAGAAAGATAATTCCTCCTCTTAATACCCTCAAGTGAATGGATAGGTTGAAGCAATGAACAAATCACTCAAATCCATTCTTGAACGAACCATCGCACAAAGAAAGACTAATTGGCACATCATGTTATATCCTGCTTTGTGGGCTTATAGAACGGCTGTTAAGACCGCCATAGGTTTTTCTCCATATCAGCTTGTACATGGAGTGGAGTTGGTATTGCCAGTTGAGTGCGAGATTCCTTCTTTGAAGTTAACCATATAGCTCTTACCAGACACTTCCCCATTGGAGGAGTGTTTGGTCCACCTAGAGCAGCTTGATGAGCAGCACCGAGATGCCTTGGTGGCTCTAGAAGTGAATAAGCATTGCATTAAGGTCCAGTACGATAAGTCTGTCCATCCAAGGAGTTTTAGTGAGGGAGACCTAGTCCTTTTGTGGGATCAACGAAAAGAACCCTTGGGGGTAGGAAAGTTTAACCCCATGTGGCATGGTCCTTATGTTGTTAAATGTGTGTTAGAGAAGGGTGCTTATGAGTTAGTGGATTATGAGGGAACGACCTTGGCGAAGCCTAGAAATGGGCTCTATCTTGAAAAGTACTATGCATGATTTTCAACCAATCCTAACTATTGTATATTATTGTACAATTTTTCATAGGGAGGTCTTTTCTTATGGTGATTAGGTTTGTGATTAGTTTTCGTTTCATTTGGCAGATGTCAATGGAATATTCCACCTTCATAGGATTCATGGATGGTATGAGCCATCACACTCTACACTCAGCCTCTGCTGCTCGGGTGATTTATACTCCTTCGGGTCAGGTATTGTCTTCAGAAGGCGTATGTTTATAGCCCTCTTCGAACAATGTTGTTGAATATAGTGTCGTTATCGAGCTTCTACAGGATGCATTTCACATGGTGTTCTCTCTCTTGAGGTACATATTGATTCGGAGTTAGTATTATCACAGCTTAATGGTTTGTACCATGTTAGAGATCCAACATTATTAAGAAGATTCTTACGTGTGAGATTGTTAGAATGACAATTTGACAATATAACATACATACATGTTCCAAGAATTAATAATCAAGTTGCTGACTCATATGCTAACTATGTGTTAGATTGGCATTTGTTTCATAGACAGTAAGCTCATCACAAACATAAATTTTTACACATGTAAATAAATAAATTGATCATCATAAAAAAAAATTATAAACATCTAAAATGTGGTAATACATAGTGTCATAATACAAAAATGGGGTTCTCGAGCCACCAAACTATAAATACACGGTAGTAAAAAATGTATCACTCCCAGGTATCTAAGCCTGTGGAGGAGGAGGGGGGTTGTGATCATGGAATGTCACCACGGCTCTAGCTAGCCATCAAAATAGCCACACCCATGCTTGTGGTACACCCACCACTTGGTGTTGTATGGCCTCAAGCAAGTCCTTCACTTGCACCATGGGTACCCTGTGTGTCAGTCTCATGAATATGGTATGAATTCTTTGGAGCGTCCGCTCCGCATCCACACCCGTGATGTCGTCTCCTCTTCGCCTCCATCTATGACGAGGGAAGCCTTCAAGCCACCATGGTCCTACATCTGCATGCATATGATTGGATGTCACTATGTATTGTCATCCAATAAAATGTCTTTTGATTCCACATAATCAAAAAACACAAAAAATTAAGTAACTCAAAAATTTTAAAGAGGGTCGAGGTTCGTTACCAATGTCACTATATGCCAATCCTGGTGGTAGCAGCATGTCGGGGTCTCCCTGAAAATATATCCCTGCATAGGGGTAATCATCGATGGAAACTATCTATTGTCGCCACCATGGAAAGAAATCAGCTGGATAGGGGTTGGACACCCTACCTCCACCCAGTCTGCGCATCGCATCTGCCCAACATCGTTGGGCCAGATCTCAAACCCCATGTAGAGGAATGTCAAATCTAGGGCTCAATCCCAGAACACACTCGAAGAAGAACGTGCTCAGTATGCTACTGAAACCAAAGTTTCGCACCCTGCCCATATTGTAGTTACCGAGCTGTTGTTTCATGTTGCTCAATAATGTCATACTCCAGTCATAAACTGTGGGCCTCATGCACTCTATGGCATAGAACATAAATGGCCACAAAACCTGGTGGAGTGAGGCTAGCCCCGCTATCCTACCTAGTGTTAGTAGAATGGCCTTTAGGCCTAGCACCTGTATGGAGTTAGTTGGGATCTGAATCCCTGCCTTCTTCGTGTTCGGATAATAGTACACTGCTATGTACTCATCTATGGTCAGGCCACCTCTGGGCCCACGAGAGCGTAGGTTCACCACTTCCCCCCATCGGAAAAGTTCAGTAATAAAGTATATGTCCTCCACTTCTATGGTGAGGGACATCCTGTCTATCTGGAATGACTCTAAGTCTGCATCCCAGTAGTTTAATAGCATCTGCAGCAGTCTTGGTTTGGCCCTTAAGCCACCAAGACACTAAAACTTGTAGAGCCCACATCACCGCAAAGCTTGTTGAGCCATTAGATCTTCCCTTACTGCCTCTTCTACATCCCTATTCTCACACTCTATCCATTCTAGGACCATCCTGCACATAAAATTTAAGTTTGATCCATTAGAACATTTAAAAAACATTGAACGCGGCTGCATACGCAACTGTTTGCTAAACAGCCGCGTATGTACACAACTTTGAGGCCTTTTCCACGTATATCTAGCCCTATACGTGGAAAAATCCTTGATTTTTGCATGGGCCGAGGCGTGCATCTAAGATTGGCCTAGAATCCTAAATGCACCATAGAAATTGACAAGATTTTCATCAAAGTGAAAGAGTAGGGCATGGGTAAGTACCTAGAAAAAATGGTAGTGGATTCCGTCGGCTGAATCTCTTGGAATTCGTTGTTGAAGCTCTGAGCTCAATTGGGTAAAAACATCAAATGTTATAAAATGTTTTGAATTTTTTACTATTTATAGAAAATTTTCAAATTTTTGAAAATTTTTAGCCCCTTTTCTATAGTTTGGACCGTTTCTAATCCTTTTGGACCATTTTTGGACTAATTTATGATGTAGGAGACCATTTTGAGCACCGTTTCGATCGTTACTTTGACTCGTTCGTGCCCATTACGGGTATGATGTTTAAACTGGCATATAGGTTAGTTTTTACTCCTATTTACATTTTGCACGACCTTATGACCATTTCATTATAGCCTTAGGTATGAACCCATTCTATTATGTCACGGAACCTTCTTGCTGTTATAGAAGTGGCATCATGTTAATGGTAGAGCTTGAACTTACATGGGTACCCTAGTCAGTGCCTTATTTTCATTTGGTGCACATGCTGAAATTTTGTCCCTTAGCATGTTGGTGTCCATTGTATAGTGTTTCCATGACATTTCACAACAGCCTCATACTCCTCTTAATCTTTTGCTGGCCTATTTCCCTTAGGAATCCCTTATGTCAAGTTGTAAGTGCATTATCATGAGGCTTTGATTGCCTTATTGAGCCTTACATCGGCTTCCCTGAATTTGAGTTTCAGCCATATAGCCCGAGCTTGTCTCATGTCTAGCCATGTAGAGCCATCTTTTTTATCCTTTGCAGCTTCATTCCCTATTTTACCGAGAGGGGACTTTCCCCCAAGTGTCGCTATCCTACACATGTATCCTTACATTGAGCATAGGTATGTTCCACTACTTGGAACTAGTTTGTTTGTTCATATGACACTCATCTCCTCCTAGTCTGTAACTATAAAGCAATTTTATTCTTTTTCAAGCTTTTTAAATATTTGAAAAAGTCCAAAAAAATGAAAAAACCAAAAAGCTGGACAAGGAAAGATGTTATCTTTGGAAGCTGTCGAGTTGTGTCACCTTCAAATAGAGAAAGATAAACGAGTACAGCTCCTAAATTCAAACTATAAACCCAACCAACAGATGTTTATCTCCATCAACTGGTTAAGCTTCCAGTCCCTATAGAGCCTCTGTCAATGCCTCCTGTGTCACAGAGATGTCCCAGTTTTGTATATCGATTCTATGCTTCCTACATTCAGTCGCCATTCGTTGTTATGCTCTTGTTCGAAGGAAGTTGAAACCTGAGTCAGCCATTCCTCGGTTATCTTGACTTTGCATGTTGTCCATTCCCAGTATAGTTACTAGTTCGTGCACCTTATGATCGATTCCTTCCACATTATACAACTTTACTGAGTACCTCGTGTTGAATGATGGGGGATGCCTTAATACCCTCCTTCTAGTGGTTTTCATCCCATCGACTTCAGATCATTTATTCTGGGTTTGGAATCTAGAGTCATTTTTGAGTGCCTTGAGACTTGCAGTCATCAGTGGTAGGTTCTCTCTCCATCGACAGTTCTTTGGGAATACATCAATGTCCCCTGATCGATGGATTCTCTCAAGTGTTTTACCTTAACACATTTATTCACACTTGTTAGTTTTCACTCTAGTACCTTTATTCCTATTATCATTATTGGTTGGTGATGTCGCGTCTGTTAACGGTATACATCAATGACCAGTAATCAGACTATGCACTACTATGTTCGACCTGGACACCTCTATTCACATAGTAGGACTTGTACTTGTAGTAGTTTGTGTAGAATACCTTCTAGATTGGTGGCATCTCTTATATGCTACCTCCTTGATCGTGCTAGTGTTCATGATATTCCATCTCTCATGACTTGATTCCAGTATATGTCAGACATTTCTAGCCATTATGGAGATCTTGATCCATTGTATATCTTCAGCCATTATGGAGATCTTGATCCTTTGTATATCTTCATCATGGATATTATGATCTATGTATATTGTACGTGACAATGACCACTTATGTCATATTATGTATCATACATATTCATGGCCATTGTACTCTTATGTATTTACATTTATATGCAGACTTGTATCATTGTACCATGCTGATTGGGTGGTTGGTATTCCACTGGGTTCTTCATCACTCCACTTCTGGGATGGAATTATAATGTATTTCGGCCATTGTATGACCCCTCTGACTTCACACACTAGGGGGCATCTATTATAGCTGATTTTACCACACCTAGTGAATCACAGTTGTATGGCCTTCCCCTGTCCCTTTGTAGACTCCTTGGACCCCATGGAAGGATTTTTTATACCTTTGATGTTTCCAAGATCATCCCTAAAAACATGCTTAAATTTCTATACGCAACTTTTAAACCCTTTCTCTCCTATATACGTGGGTTTGACCCCTAAAACCATGTACATCGGGATGTGTGCAAAAGGCCAAATTCTTTTGGAGTTTTCCTTGACATGGATCTGACTCACTTGTCTCCTGGCCTTCCATATGCCTTGAGATCGCTCAGATTCGACCCTTCATTGCCCCATTGAAGAGCTATATAAGGAACCCTTTGGATACATTGAAGAGGATGTGAGAATTGAGAGCAAAGAAACTATAGTCCATTGTTGTCAGAACTCATGCTTGAGTCTGCATCCCTTTGTCCCTTGGAGCACTTTGGTGTTCTTCCCAAGCTTGCCCTTTTCTTGTGAGCTTGCTATCGAGAGATGGAGGATTGAGGTGGTTGAGGCCCAAGTGGGGGATTCAGTTTCTCTGATTCACAGACGTGCTGACAGAGGCTGTATTCATTGTAATCTTTGATTTTATATTAATAGAAATATCTTTTCCTGTCCAATAATGTATCTTTGAATGAATATTTTATCCATGGATGATTTTAAATGCTTATATGTTGTTGATTATATATGGTAGAGTAGATCTAACACCAATATATATAGCATGCTTGTCTTGTTTACTGATTGTTGAGGAAGTAATTTATCAATTCAAGCTAGAGTTGGAAAGCTCAACGGGGATCTACTTCAACCATCCAGAATAAGGTACGAGTTTTGATCCTTTAGTGTTAGATATTTGATTTCTCTTGCATATTGGAAAGGATTGATTTTTGGAGTCAAGCTGTCTATTGTGGTACCCCAAGCCATAGGAATTTCTCTCTGTAACACTCACCAAAGGATCAAGAATTTTTGATTTATTGACACCTCAATGAAAATAATTTCTTCTTACCACTTGAGATGATTGTTGAACATTTTCCCTTACACTCTGATTCTTGATCTGGTTGACAGATTGTGTCTAATGTGTATGAAGGTATATCATTTCAAGTGTAGAATAATCTCCTTCTATATATTTTTCTTTGTTTGGATGTTATCATGCTTACAAAATATTAAGTGAAGCCTAGGAATAGATAAGATATACCTCGTATGATACTGATAAGAGGGATAATAAAAGAAAAATAAAACAGATGTTCACACCTATTTACAAAACCTTAACTTCCGTGGATTCTTATCTTGGTGAAAGCACACTCTACATATCTAACTTGATCTTGATTAAATTATTCTCCATTACAGTCCTGATTCATGTTAACTATAGGCTTGTTCTCCCTTGCATGTTACTTATATCCACTAAACAATTGATCGTGGTGGATGACTTCGAGTGGTTTTGATTAGCAGCATGCACCTAACACACTATCATATTTGAAACCCTAGTCTCCATAGCATAATTTGGTATATTACATATTTTTGAAAAGGCCTGTTAGAATAATCAACCCATAGTTAGCTACCTTAGACATTAATTAATCCAATTTTTGTCTTATTTCCCTAGTTTCCATATTCCACCTTATGTAAGTTGTCCTCCACACATCCAAAGTGGTAAAACTTGCTAAATTTGAGTCATGGAGCACTTGGGAAACCACTTGGAATCAAATCTACTTTATTCCTGGCCTTCCTAGCGCATGTCCTATTTTTCTGCTTTATTGCCTGCTTTTTCTGAGTTTTAAGGCAATTGCGAAAGTTTGACTAGGTGAAGTTAACTTGTTTTTTTTCCTCATCATTCTCCACTATTTTCTCCTATCAAAAGCATGTATGAGTTTTCCTTCCATCATCTATTAGCTTGCCTAATTGATTTTTCCAATTCGTGAGCTCCTAGATGGATTTGGAAACTGCTTTATGCACCTATGGGGGATTTTCTTAGATTTAGTAAGCCTATTTTTGACCAAATTCGAATGGCATCCTTATGAATTCGAATATCTCATGTAATTATTTATTGTGGCAGCCTATGACTTCACAGGGTTGGATATTGTACACTTATTCAACACAGATTAGTGTTCTGCTCCATATTCAGTCTCCTTTGTGTGTAATTTGCATGTGTAATTGGCAATTTTTGTGATTTTAATGTTCTAACACCTAGGTTCAATTTCCACATGGTATTAGAGCCTTCGTAGATCAATTTATCTCCTTCCAATTTGTTATTGCAGGTTAGACATCATTGGCTCAGAGCATTTTGCTGACTGAAGGGACAATTTCTGAGATATGGATCAATCTCAGAAGATCATATTGAATCCATTTAACTTCTTTGAATGGAAAGAAGAGATGGATATACTGTTGATAGAGAAAGGCCTCTATAGAGTGACTATGGCAATAGAAGTAGATCCCAATGTAGCTACAGAGAAAATTAAATGGAACAACAGGAGGGATGAGGACTATGGTCTCCTGTGTCTGAGCATATCCAGAGGCCTCCTTTTCCATCTTGATGGATTGACATCACAAAATGAAGTATGGGAGAAGTTTGTTGATCTTTTTGGTAAGACAGATGAGATGAGGGGACATCAAATTGAAAATGAATTGATCTCCCTAAGTCCCAATAGCTTTGAATCCCTGCAACTCTATTTTTCCAAGTTCAAAGCCCTTGTTTCGTAGCTAAAACAGTGTGGGATCGAAAACAAGGATGAGCAACTGGTTTTGGCCATACTCTCGAAGCTTGGCCCTGACTATTTAGTGTTTTTCTTGACCTTCTATGCCACAAAGTTGACAGCTAGAGCCTGGAAAATGCCCATCCTTGCAGATTTCATGGAATCTCTCACACAAGAACAAGTTAAACTGGTGATGATGGGCACCATCAAACCTTCCAAATACCAAGCTCTGGTTGCTGAAGATTCGAGGGTGGATTCAAAAGGCAAGAAGAAATCTAATAAGCCACCTAAGCAAAAGAGAGACAAGAACAAGTCTCCAGAGGAGCCTCAAGGTTCCAAGAAGAACCCCTAGAAGAAGAAGAACAAAGGAGATATGAGCAAGTGCGCATACTGCAGTAAGGGAAATCATCCTAAAAGATCCTGCATGAAGAAGCAAATTGACATGTTGACCCAAATCCTAGAGAAGAATGGCATTTCCTTTCCTGACAGCTCAAAGAAGAGAGAAGGAGGATCAAATTCAAAAGATAGAGAGAGAGTTCATGCATTGGTTTCTGGCACATCAAGCTCACCTAGTTTCATCATTGATTCTGGAGCTTCAAGACATATGGTTTCGACCAAGGAGGCATTCACCTCACTTGACATGTCGAAAGGTCCACCAATAGTACTAGGAGATGACTCTCTCACTGAAAGTTTGGGCAAAGGGAGGATTTATCTTGACCATGGTAAGTTCAGCAATGTATTGTATGTTCCAGGTCTTGCCTCTAACCTCTTATCAATGTATCATATGACCTACACATGGTCTCCAAATAAGGTCATATTCTCCCCTTATGAAGTTGAGATCACAGAGATCTCAAGTGGTAAAGTCATTGCAAAAGGAGTTGAAAATCACACTTCGAAGGTATACATATTCTCACACTTCCTACCTTACTCAAACCCCTCTACTCTTCTGATTCATGCTAATGAGGAAAGCAATATTTGGCCACCTTAATTACAAGTATCTTTCTGATCTTAGTGAAAAAGAAATGGTCATATGGTTACCAAAGATTAAGTTTTCCAAAGGAGTCTGTCAAGGTTGCATCTTAGGAAAACACCCAGAGCATAAATTTGAGAAAGCTAGTCATGAGAGAACAGTGATGTTGCTGGCCCATTTCCTCATATGTCAATGAGTCAGGACAAATATGCATCGACATTCATAGATGACTTTTCCAGGTACTGCTGGGTTTACTTCCTGAAGCACAAGTCTGAAGTTTTTGGCCTCTTCAAAGTCTTTAAGGCTTTGGTTGAAAACTAGTATGGGAGGAAAATCAAGGTCCTCAGATTTGAAAATGGTGGTGAGTATGTCAATTCTGAGTTCATTCAATATTGTGCAGATGTAGGTCTTTATATGCAGCATTCTATCCCTTACACACCACAACAAAATGGTGTTGCTGAGAGGAAGAACAAATCACTGAAAGAGATGGAAACCTGCATGATGGAGGTTAAGACTTTGCCACCAAAGTTTTGGGCCAAAGCTATAAACTATACAGCCTATATCAAAAGTAGGGTGCCTCATAAACAACTTTATGGTATGACTCCTTTTGAAGCATGGAGTGGGCACAAGCCAGATGTGACCCATTTCAGGATTTTTGGCTCAAGGGCTTGGGCTAGAATTTCAACAGAAAAGAGGAAGGCTTTGCAGCCCCAAATCCAAGAGTGTCTATTTGTTGGGTACTCTGAAGATTCAAAAGGGTACAAGCTTATCAATTTGAGCACAAACAAATCCTTCCTTGAAAGGAGTGTTCAGTTCCAAGAAGAGCCCCTAGCAGCAGTGGAAGTTGGAGAATCCTCTTCACCACCAGAACCTTTGAATGTAAGTGAAGAGATAGTTGAACTTGCTGATTCTGATATTTCTGATAATGATGATTTAATTTTAGATCCTAACAGTCCTATAAGACCAAAATGGGAATAAAATACTATTCATCCAGCTGGAGAACTAGCTGGAAATCCTAATGATCCTAGGAGGACTAGATCTTAGTTTGAGAGTGCTATGTGCATGAAAGATCCTATGTTTGCATAGAAATGCTATCTTATGGTTGAATCAGACCCACAGACATATGAATATGCAGCACATGATCCAATATGGAAAACAGCCATGAAAGAAGAGTTCAGCTCACTCCATAAGAACAACACTTGGGAGCTGGTTGATCTTCCCCTAGGGAGGAAGCTAGTTCAGTGTAAGTGGGTTTACAAAACCAAATTTGCTGATGATGGTTCACCTTTGAAATATAAGGCCAGATTGGTAGCCAAGGTATACTCACAAGTACATGGCATAGAATACAATGAGACCTTTGCACCAGTGGCAAAGATGGACTCCATCAGGCTAGCCTTAGCCATTGCAGCTTTGAAGTAGTGGGAGGTACATCACATGGATGTGAAGTGTGATTTCCTGAATGGAGATCTCATTGAATATATTTAAATGCAGCAGCCTCAAGTATTTTCTACTAATTCATCTCTTGTGTGCAGGCTAAAGAAGTCATTGTATGGGCTTAAGCAAGCCCCCACGGCTTGGTATGCCAAGATTGATAGCTTTCTACTATCACTGAATTTTGTTCGATGTAAGTAAGATCCAAATGTCTATTTGAAGCTGATTCATGTTTCTTTAATGATCATCATTTTGTATGTTGATGACCTTCTCATTACAGGAAGCTCAAAGGATGAAATTGCCTCCTTGAAGGATGCAATGAACCATGCTTTCTCAATGACTAATTTGGGCTTATTGAGCCAATTCTTGGGGCTCGAGATTGCTCAAACCAAACAAGGAATCAAATTAAATCAGTCGAAGTATGCCTTGGATTTTCTGAACAAATTCAACATGAAGGATTGCAAGCCAAGCAAGACTTCCTTCCTTTCAAGAGTTAAGCTTGAAGAAGTTGATTCTTCACCTATGGTAAACAATACACTGTATAGGAAATTGATTGGATGTTTGTTGTATCTTACACATACTCGACCTGATATTTATTATGCAGTAAGTGTGGCTTCAATATACATGGATCAGCCTCATGAGATCCATTGGAGAGTAGCCAAAAGGATCCTCAACTTTGTTTAGGGAACAAGGACTCATGGGATTTTCTACAAAGCTAAATCTGATCTTGATTTGATTGGGGTTACTGACAGTGATTGAGTAGGTGACAACACAGATTGAAATTAAACATTAGGATATGTGTTCATGCTTGCTGAAGGACCAATCAGCTGGTCAAGAAAGAAACAG
The DNA here is from genome assembly GCA_001517045.1 of Pseudotsuga menziesii. Classification (NCBI taxonomy): domain Eukaryota; kingdom Viridiplantae; phylum Streptophyta; class Pinopsida; order Pinales; family Pinaceae; genus Pseudotsuga; species Pseudotsuga menziesii. Next base: position 58,031 of record LPNX010548881.1, read on the forward strand.
AGTGCCATTGCACTCTCATCTACAGAAGCAGAGTACAGAGGATTTGTAAATGCAGCAACTCAATGTTTATGGTTGTAGGGGTTACTTGGTGAGTGTGGCTTCGAATTAGAATAATAAACTACTATCTATTGTGATAATCAGAGTACCATTAGAATCTACAATGATCCATTTTAGAGATAGAGAACCAAACACATTGAGATCCATATGCACTACATCAGACAGCTTGTGCATGATGGCACCATTCACCTACTCTTCTGTTCATCTTCAGAACAAGTAGCAGATATCTTCACCAAAGTTTTTTGTGAGAAGACATTCAGCAATATCAAATCACTATTGGGGATTTCTGATCATGCTGTGAAGCATGAGTGATGACAATATTTCCAAATTTTGTTTTACTGTCCATGTTTACGAGAGGATTTTTCTCACTGGGTTTTTGCCTCTTTACTTATTTAAATGGACATGCAGTATGTAAATGGTGACTAAGCCTTAATTCTCGGCCCTATAATTTTTCTGATATTTTACTAATAAGTCAGGCTTAAGGGGGGGTGTTAGAATAATCAACACATAGTTAGCTACCTTAGACATTAATTAATCCAATTTTTGTCTTATTTGCCTAGTTTCCATATTCCACCTTATGCAAGTTGTCCTCCACACATCCAAAGTGGTCAAAATTGATAAATTTGAGTCATGGAGTGCTTGGGAAACCACTTGGAATCAAATCTGATTTATTCCTGGCCTTCCTAACACATGTCTTCTTTTTCTGCTTTATTGCCTGCTTTTTCTGAGTTTTAAGGCAATTCGGAAAGTTTGACTAGGTGAAGTTAACTTGTTTTTTGTCCTCATCATCCTCCACTCTTTTATGCTATTAAAAGCATGTATTAGTTGTCCTTCCATCATCTATTAGCTTTCCTAATTGATTTTTCCAATTCGTGAGCTCCAAGACAGATTTGGAAACTGCTTTATGCACCTATGGGGGATTTGCTTAGATTTAGTAAGCCTGCTTTTGACCAAATTCGAATGGCATCCTTATTCATTTGAATCTATCATGTAATTATTTATTTTGGCAGCCTATGACTTCACAAGGTTGGCTATTGTACACTTATTCAATACAAATTAGTGTTCTGCTCCATATTCAGTCTCCTTTATGTCTAATTTGTATGTGTAATTGGCAATTTTTGTGAGTGTAATTGTTCTAACACTTGGGTTCAATTTACACAAGGCCAAATTCCAATATGAAGTGATTCAAAAATGTATATGTGACCATTCTTTGTTCCTACAATAGATGGATAAATAAATGGCAGCCAAACAAGGCCCTATTTCAAGGTCAAACAATCCACATATTCCATGAAGCATCATCACTACTAAATCATTATCTAGATTGTGCTGCTTAGGACCAAATCATTCAACCTCCATCATATACACTCCCTTGATGAGATTTAGATTGTGACAAGGGTTTTACTTAGGTTGAATTAAAAAATTGTAAGGTGACTATTAACTAGTAGCTTGGAGAATGACACAATTTAGCATTGAGAATGGACTTGTTGTTCTTCTTAGAACTTGTTTTACATTATCCTTCAATTTTATGAGAACTTAGTGTGTGGAGGGGATTTACTTAGTGATAGAGTGTTTCATGGAAGATATTCTTAATGATGGGTTTTTTTTATCTTGTAGCGTGTTTTTATCCACTTTTGACACATGGACAAGTATGGCACATTTAATTGGAGATGCATTGCTAGGAGGTCACACATGTTGCGTGAAAATAATTGGAGTGGATAAATTTTCACACATGGGAATGTGCATACCCACCTTGGAACATGTAAGACACTTGACTTGGGTTGTTGCTTGGAGAAGTACACTTAGCGGAAATGGTTATATAACCATCTAATTTCTTAACACTTATATTTGAAAAGAGAACCAACTAAGAGCGGTATTGATGGATTTGTGTTTGGAGTGGTTAGGGAACTTGACATATGTTAATTTGTGTCATACTAAACTTAGGTGCACAATTTGAGGAAGGGTATTATACTTAAGGGTGGACATGCAGTTTGCTTCAAACGATAATATCTTGGCACATGTGGGATGCCCTACTCAGATTGCTGCTTGGAGAAGTGTTTCTGACAAAAATGGTTATGCAAGCATATACTTGCCTAACACTTGGAGAGAGCACCCCCTAAGTGCAATACCTAGGGATTTGAGTTTGGAGTGGTTAGGGTGATTGGCACACATGGAGTTGTGACTCCATAACCTTAGGTGCATAGTTTGGAATGTGAAGTGTGGATTGTTCTATTACAATAATTAGAAAATATGATTAAAGATAAATAGCTTCACTTCGATAAATATTGAATATTTTTATCAATGAGATAAGAAAAACGAGGAGAAGGATTCATTGCATTTTTCATTTATAAAATATCACTAGGTAGTAGGGTAAGTGCTGCAACTATTTTTCAATAACTGATCATACTTAGTGTTCTAGAATTAATGCTCATTTGTTTTAGTCGATTTCCATTCATTCAGGGTTTGAGGAAATATGTTATTATTACCTTTTAGTTGCATGAATTAATTGTCTTCACTTTTTTATTCTTTTATGTGGATTGTATATTATCTTTGTAAATACTTAAAATAAATGAGCTCTACATAGAGAAGAGAATATAAAAATGGTCTATGCACTAGGTTCCTATGCATTGATCATAGGATACCTATTGTCATGAGACCATGATTCATTTAATACAATAATCAATTGGAATAATTACAATGCATAATTGTATTAGCCTCCACGACCTCAATTGTCTAGTGGAGGCTAAGATCGAGCATAATGTATGATTATATTAGTTTATCAGTTTGTCAAGATTCAGGTCCCCACTTTTCCACTGGACCTTTAAGGGATGAGATAACAAGTGGAGTCTCCACTTTCCCTAAATCTAGTCAATTCAATTGTGTTTCACTGTCACCTTCCCGTTGTGACTCATGAGTCTACATTTTCTGTTGTTGATGATGTGATTCATGTTACTTGACTAATGTTGTTGTTCCTTTAGTTTTACAATCATTTGTAAATCAGTGAAATATTCTCTAGTTTTTACATTTTTATAATGAAGTGAAATATTCGTCAATATTCTACAATATTGATAACTTAGTGAAAGAATCGCCAATATTTTACAATATCTTATAACTTAATGAAATAATCGCCAAGATTTTACAACATTATATAATAAATGAAAGATTAGCCAACATTTTACAACATTATATAATAAAAAGAAAGATTCACCAAAATGTTTATATATACATATTATATTATTGATAAATGCCTTCAAATTTTCCTATATATCGGAGAGATTCACCCATTTTTTATACGTATAGATTTAGGGGGGCTTCTTAAAATCATCCTTGGTCATGGAATCTCTCAGTCATGCATCCCATACACCAGAATCATTTTTGAACCACTTTAGGTATCCTAAATTCTTGTATATTTTATATAAGGGAAACAATTTGATTCCAAACTTGAGATTAATCTTCATCTATTATTAGTCAAACAATTTGGCACTACTAGGATACTTAGAAATAAATTATATCTTCATATATTTTCCTAGTTTAGATATTGGCATCTTGATATTCTTTTTTTTAATGGGATTCTGGTTAGTAGAACTAATACTTAAACAAACCATTCTTTATAATGGTATTATCAATAAGAAGAAGAGAGTATATCCATGAAATCCCAAAACCTTTTTGCATAATCCCAAGTACAATCTCCCTTTAACTATCGAATTTCATGCAATTATCTGATTACCCTATTCATATAACTTAGGAAATGGAAATTATAGAAGAAATCATTACTTGACCTCATCCAAAGTGAGAGATATAAATCTAGGTTCATTTTTCAAAAATTCAATATACCACTACAAACCCATTCCACTAAAAATATTTGAAATTAAACTAAATTAGAAGCATCTTGAACCCTCTTTGACTTTGAAATGGATTCACATGAAAAACAATGTTGATATTATACTTATTCAAATATGTTTCCATGAAAACTAGTATTTCATGGAGGATCCACAATAGATTCCTGCCATCTTACTAGGTTTGAACCCCACAAAAATAAATACACCATGGTCTTATAGACCAAAATGACACACTCTCTTCCTGCGACTACTTGTTGACAATATAGTTTTGATTGATGTCAAAGGAGTTCACGAATGAAAAAGGAATAACCAACAGACTATTGGAATATATTAAACCCACTCATGACTTAGGATAAAATAATTAATCATTATTTGATTAATTATTCACCCACTAGCTTAATTAGTTGGCATCCACTTGCACCTTANAAACTATGAGTTGATATTGACCACCTTTTGACCATCTAGAATTAGTATACAATACTTTAAAGTAGATTCTGCTTTATTCTTCTTTTTCTACTTTTCTATGGATAAGGTAAAGCTAGTCAAACTAGGAAACTGGGTGCTTTTGTTTCCAACCCATCCTTCATCAATTTTGCTCCATTTTCTAGTATTAGAATGTTTTTTCCATCTCCTTGAAAACTCACTCATGCTTTTCCCAACTCTTGAGGTCCTTGATATATTTGTGAAGTGCTTTAGCCACCTATGGGGGTTTGCTATATTTTGGTAAGTCAACCTTTTCACGTTTTATGAGTTATCCCATACAACTCAATTTTCCTATGAGAGATGTATTATTTATGTACACTATTATTCGTAATTATTAAATGGAAGTATACACACCAATATTCACCTCTTAATTCATGTGATTCAATCTCTTTTCTTCTCTCTATTTTTCCTGTGTATGATTGTGAGAATTCTTAGTAGCAAGATCTGTTTCATGTGCTTCTTCTTAGCATCATTTCTCATAGAATTGATCTGTTATTTCTACATGGTATTAGAGCTATAGGGATAACAACCTTTCCATATTCTACATGGTATCATAGCAGCAAGGTTGATTAAGTTCTACAGAGTTGAGGAGCACTTCGAGTCTCATATCCCTCTTTGAAGAAGAGCTTGTCTAGCTTACAAGATTTTATCCTAGTTTGTTTTTCAGGTTGTAGAGAGTATCTCATAGAGAATATCAACAAATTCAATATGGATTCAAAAGTTCCTCTACTTTCTCCTTTCAACTCTGCTGATTGGAAGCCAAAGATGAGTGCATACTTGAAGAGGCAATGTTTCTTTGATGTCTCCATTAGTGCATTGAGCGAACCTGAGTCTTATGAAGAGAAAATTGATTGGATTAATAATTGTGATAGATATTATGGAGTTATGTGTTTTTTAATGTATCTAAATTTACATCATCTCATAGATTATGCTGAGTATCCATTTGAGCTTTGGAAGAATTTGGACAAAGCTTTTGGTTTGCAAGAAATAGAAGATGAAGCATGGAGTGAACCCAGCACCTCCTCTTTTTCTCTATCTCAATAATTATTGGCCTCTACATTCTCTAATGAATTTGATAATGATGAAGAATTTTCTCATATACTTCATGTTGTTGCTTCCCTTTTTTATTTGAATGCTTCCTCCTTCAATCAAGAAGCAAATATTGAAGAACCATTTTTTTCTGCGTCTCTTGAAGGTGATTTTTCTTCTTGTGATACTAATGATGAAAAATAAGTAAAATATGGAGCCGATACTTATATTGATTATTATCCTATCACCCATTCATTGTTCTCAAAATATCCTATATTAGACTCTGAGATCTATGTGCCAGATCCTTCACACTTTGTGCATACCTCTCTCATTTATGGTGCGCAACCCAATGATTTCCAGAATTTTTGCTTAGCCAAATCAAGCCTTGTTTGTGTCATACCACTTACCTTACTTGATCTCATATGATTCAGAATCTCCTCCTTTTTTCTTGGCATCAATACTTAGATCCTTCTTGAATATTGTGAACATCTCATTCTTTCCTTCTTTCATACAGAGGATTCATTACCAGTGTATTCCCATGAGTCTATTGATATTCTTATATGTGATCCTTTGGATTCTGATTTAGAACTATATTTCCAGGTTTATACACATATTATACCACCATCCATACCATATACCATACATCTAAATAATCCTAAGACTATACAAATCCCAAGTTCACTAGTTGATTCCTCATTGGTCTCTTATGCAGCGATATTTATCTTACATGGTTTGAAGTCCTTCCTATATTTGAGTGGATAGTTATACATGATGTCAGTCATATTTGGAATGACATTAAACATGCTTGGATCTGTTATAAACACTTATGTTTTAGATCTTATGCCCATCCATCATTCAGATTTTTACACCTATAAGTTTTCCTCAGTTGCTCATAGTTTTCCTAGTCTAGTCCTATATCCTCATGGAGCCATTGAAGCCATTTTCCTTGCTGTTCCATAAGATAATATTTATGATATACCAGAGTTTTATCAGCCCCATATAAAATATGGAAAAGTGATACATTGAATTGGAATACTGGCATGTGATCCACATCACAATGTTGCAGCTATTCAGGGAATTGGGTGTGAAATAAATTGTCTTAATTTTTGTACTCTTTGGAAAGGAGTATCCACAGCTCTATTTTCCATTTAATATTATGTTTGCATATCAGAGTTTGAAAAAATAAATAATCATTCATATAATTCTCCTACTTCATCAAATGATGAGATACAAGGAGTCTCTCCTCTTCCTTCTTTCAGGCTCTACACTCCAACGCATGATCACGGAGTTCATGATTTCTTCAACAAGTACTTCATCTATAAGAAGTTCATTCAGCTCATTAAAGTGAATATGAATATATGTTGAAGACATATTTGAAATTTTGTTCCTTGTCCTTTCTTGAGGGAGGATTTTTCCCATGTGGTTTTTCCTCTTTCCTCACTTTTCTGGATATAATAATTGTTAAAGAGTGACCATAGCCTTGTTGTTGGGCCCTATATGCATCTATATTTTTTTGTCATACCATCATAAAGTAAAAATTATAGGGGGGTGTTGGAATATATTAAACCCACTCATAACTTAGGATAAAATAATTAATCATTATTTGATTAATTATTCACCTAGTAGCTTAATTAGTTGGCATCAGCTTTCACCTTAAAGTCAATACATGCCATCTATATCCTAGGAAAGATTTATTTCTAATTTTGGCTTTATCTTGAACACCTTTTTACCATCAAGAATTAGTAGAAAGCACTTTACAGCAGATTCCACTTTATTCTGATTTTTCTGCTTTTCTATGGATATGGTAAAGCTATTCAAACTAAGAAACTGGGTGCTTTTGTTTCCAACCCATCCTTCATGAATTTTCCTCCATTTTCTAACATTAGCATGTTTTTTCCATCTCCTTGACAACTCACTCATGCTTTTTCCAACTCGTGAGGTCCTTGATAGATTTGGGAAGTGCTTTAGCCACATATGGGGGTTTGCTATATTTTGGTAAGTTATCCTTTTTGAGCTTTATGATTTGTCTCCATACAACTTAATTTTCCTATGAGAGATGTAATATTTATGTACACTATTATTCATCATTATTCAATGGAAGGATACACACCAATATTCATCTCTTCATTCATGTGATTTGGTATCTTTTATTCTCTCTATTTTTCTTGTATATGCTTGTGAGAGTTCTTACTAGCGAGATCTATTTCCTGTGCTTCTTCTTAGCATCATTTCTCATAGCAATGATCTATTATTTATACATAGACATGGTAGAAGGATGAAATTAGTAAAATATAAAGGATCCATTACATGGATCATCATTGATGTCAAAGGAGTTCAATAATGAGAAAGGCATAACCAAGGATACAATGTGAAGACAAACTCAGTGAAAGTCAAAGGTGGTGATGACATGGAATGGCATGGATGATGATATGGTGGATATGATGGCATGGAAATATACATTCTACATCCTATCTTAGATATATGGTCAGGAATATTTCCGATCTAAAATCAGTGGCTCGGGATAATTACGGAAATAAATATTGTGGAAGGTCACGACTAGAGGATTAAAAAGTAGATCAATTAATAGGTAATTTTTCTAGTTGATTTGAAGAATCACGATGGAGGTAGATGACTCGACAACTCAGTGTTATAATGAGGAATGGATTTCTCATGAAGAGGCATGATCAAAGAATGAAATGATGCAATGATGAAGAGATGCATCTGCAGGAAACATGAAGGTATTTATACACAAAAGGATGAGTGAGATAAATTGTCTCTAGGGTCCATATCATACAAGCAGAAGCAGTGACCAGTGGGTGTGATAGAGATGGAAGGGTAAATAAATATGGAAGACTACTGAAAACATATCAGGGTGGTAGGGTGGCATTAGGGTAGGAAATAGGCCTGCAGGGGGTTGTAGCCTCCTTCCAACAGAAGATGGTAAATAGGGTGTAGTGTCATCCTGTCAGTTGTAGATGAAAAAGTAGGCATTTTTATCCTCCTTCCAGTAGTAGCTGGTAAATAGGGTGGTGTATCATCCTTTCAATAGCAATTGATAAACTGGGCATCGTAGCCTCCTTCCAGTAGTAGTTGGTAAATAGGGTGTTGTAGCATCCTTTCAATAGTAGATGATAAAGTAGGGAGTCATAGCCTTTTTAGAGTAGTTGCTGGTAAATAGGGTGTAATACCATCCTTGTAGGTAGAAGCGGGTAAAATTATTTGTAAATTACAATTTTGCAGTAATAGGAAGTATTGGTGGTTTACCCAATTGGGGTTCCAAGATAAAAATATGTGTTTTGTGTATCTTCTTGATTATGTGTTTTGATTAGAGTTTAATAAGTGATTAAAATGGTAAAAAGTTAACAATAATGATTCACCCCCCTCTTAGTATTGACCATTATTCAAACACTACTTTCCCATGATTTTGTCGCATGTCGACACTTCATGAAAGTCACTGAAAAATACGTAACTAATTACAAGAGACATATATGGAGTTCTATAAATTTGTTTGACCTATTCTCTAGACTGTTGGAAAGGTATATGAGTCAGTAAAAACATTCCAGAAGATACCAAATTATGAAAAATCCCAAAAGTACCCTAAAAAAGAGAATATTTTACCTATTCACGACTTTTCCTTCATGGTACCCGCGAGTTTCACCTCTACTCATGACTTTTCCTTCATGCTACCCATGATCACTCATGTATTTCCTAATTTTTTTTAATTACAAACCGCAATTTTTACTTACATTCGGAACTGCTATCACTGCAACCCATGAATTCGTCCTGTACATGTCAAAAAATAGATTTTTCTCGAATTTTGGGTAGTTGTGGTAGTTATGCAACTAACTCCTTCAGTTGTAACTACTTTGTCTTCAACCCTATCTCCTCATAAGTGTATGAATAGTGGTAGATAGTTCCATGCAAAGGGACTTGAATGTTTGCATTGTTGTTTTGGAGGAATTGGGACTCATCCCCCACCCCTTTTCCCTAGAAGATATCTCCTTATGTTGCAGATATTGGAGGTTGAGTTATTTGGAGAAGAGAAACAACTGAACTAGATCAAGGTTTCATGAGGTGCTTGACTTGAAGAGAAGGTATATTTGTACTTATTTCAGGTTTAATAAATATGTGATGTCCTTCTTCTTTCCATATCACTGTCTAATGTATGTTATACTTCTGTTTGTGATCAGATGTTTATGATAATTGGATTAGGTTTTCATATTTCGTTGATTATTATTGCTTTGCATTTAGTCATATTGGTTTGAGCAAGGTATAATTCGTTTTGTAGGTCTCTTGGAGCAAGATGAGTAAGAGGATCAATTGAAGAGAAAGGTTATGCTAGTGGATTTCCTTATGAGATCTTCAAGAAGAAAAACTCAGCTCCTTGGCTACCAGAGGAGGACTTGTATCAGATATTGGTTGTAATCTTCCATCACTTATTTATCAATAAAGAGAGAATTTATTCCAATTGGTGTCTTTGTAGTCTTATATGTCATGATTTTTGAAGTGTCTTGTTATGTTATTGCAATCATATTGTTTCATTAATCTTCTATATAACATCTAAGATATTGCAGGAAGGTTTGTCTCTTTGCAGGTTTGAACATTCCCTAGAAGATGTTGGATCATTTGGATTGAAGAATAAAGCTAGGATTAACCTCCATAAACAAGGTACACTTACTGTCTTCCTTATTTCTCTATCAAATTATCAACTGAATGAATGTTTGCAACTTTATTTGAGTATGTTGGTAGCCCCAGACCATAGGTTATAAGGTTGTACTTCCTTAAACAACAAAATTGACAAATCCATTGGGGAGAGACTTGTATGTTTGGGGTCATTGTATTTCTTCCATTTTTTTGGGTTCCAGGCCCTTATTTCCACTTAGGAACACCTTCTTAGCTAGATAGAAGACCTCCCTTGCCTTAAAAAGGCAGTTTTTGGCCTTTTTTGGGCCTTTTTCCACCCATTGGCAGGTACCAGTTCTAACAGTAGTGAGTCTGGGATGTACTCAAAACCTTCATTACTAGAAACCTGTGAGTGACTCACAACATGGAAGTAATGCAACTCGAATGTGCCTCAAAACAACTTTTGTTTATCTTATTGTGGTTTTTTTTGGTTGGTTGAGGGTTGTTTGATAGGTTTTTTGGGTCCTCTACATCTCCATGACCCTAGGGAGTCAGTTTCATATTTTTTAGGTTCTTCTTATCTATGTGGTACATCCTTTTGTAGTGTTATGGTTTTCTCTTTGCTCATACCCCCACCCCCTTTGATTGGTTTGACTTTTGACTCGTCTTTTTGGTCACCCTCTGTTAGTGATCTTTATCTGATTTCAAAAAATTATTTGGTATTTGTTTTCTTCTTTCCTTGTTGGTTAACTTCACCATGCAAAATTATTGGACTTGTCTCTTATGCGAACCTCCCTTCGAAGTAGGGTTTATACTGACTTTAGGGAAGTCTAGAGTCTGTTTGGTGGTTATAGGGCAAATTTCCTTTTTCTATGTTCTTGTTATCTGCATACTTTAGTTTGTAGGTAAGTTTTTCTTTTGCATTTATAAAACAAAAATAAAAAGAACATATAGTTGTTTTAATATGCATGTATATTAGGGTTTTTTCTTTAATGCACTACATATCATTATTCTTGAAAAAATAAAAAGAAATTGTTCTTTAGTGGCTTTCAAGTTTCTATTTGAAAAAGAAAGAGAATAGTTTTTTTTCTTTTTGCATTTCATTTATATTTTCCTAGTCATATTGTTTCAACATTGAGTCAAAACACCATTGGTTTCACCTCTTCCATCCCCTTTGAGTAATAAACATCCCTTTAAATAAACGTTTAATATATAAAATTTATTAGTAACTGTTTGTTTATAGGGACAAAAAGCACTAGTCTAGGATAGTGTTTTGGGTTAGGGATATCTTAACTGCCTAAAACATCAAACTCAAACATAGTGGCCTATTTGTTAGGAAATCCAACTTTGTTGAGAAAGACACTAGAAATCTCCTCGCATATGGATTCAATCACGAGGCCATGCGATACTAAGTTGTTGGGGATACCCCTCCTCTTCTTAGTAAATCATACACCAGAGTTGTTATACATTTGGGGACTCACCCAATACCTCCTCCTGGCCTTGTGTGGTTCTTGGTATTGTCTGAGTTTCGAGCTTAGCTACCCTTCCCATGTGCATCATCTAGAGTGACGAATGTTCCACCAGAATTTCTCCGCGATATTGGTAGCATTAGTATCTTGTCTCCTAGGATCTTACACAGGTATCATTGGAAGGCTATTTCTAGTGCTCCTAGGGTAGACTTGGAAGGTAAACTTGAATGACAATTTGGGAGGAACGTTGGGTGATTCCAATGCTTGCACCTAGAGAACTCTTCATGAGACACCAAGTAACTACTCTCCTTCCTTTATTGGTTAGTTATAGGTCCTCATCATCCCATACTTTCGTTTGGAAGAAATATTTGTTTGCTTGGATTGATACTTAGGTTTTTTCTGGTAGTGGTGTGTTCTATGTATTGTTGGTTACCTTTTGACCTCATACTTTGATTTTTTTTTTGAAACCATGACTAACACCCCTATAAAAACCAACCAGGAGACCCCATTTCTAGGAAATCCTCACACAATTCCTCTCATAGGGAATGTTGGTGTTCCTTTGATAGCCACCTTGAATCTACCTCGATTTAGCGTAGGGATACCGGTGTAGTTGTTCTCCACTATGACTATCCTGAATGCCCATGATGCTTCTCAAGTAAGCTCCTCATATCAAGGGAATAAAAACACTACTCCCCCTTCACTTGTGGCTTCCTCTCCTCCTCCTTCTACCTCATGCAGTGAAAGTACTTCTACGAGTAACCGGTAGTCTAAAATGAGTATAAGAAGGAAGAATAGGAAGAACAGTTGAAATCAATGGAGAACCTGTTCAAAATTTCCAGGTCAAGTTTAACCTCACCACCCAGTCTCTGCATTTCATGTTGGGGGAACTTATCCAACCTTTGCAGGTCATTTCGGATATAAGCACTCAACCTATGCAATTTAAGTTGATATTCACCATCCAACATTTGCAGATCATGTTGGATATAGCCACTCATCCTCTGCAGTTCATGCTGAGGGCACATGTTTAACCTCTACAGATCAAGTTGAACCTCCCCATCCAACCTCTACAGTTCATGTTGGATCTAGTTACCCAGCCTGTACCTTTCATTCTGGGAAACCTCGTCCAACCTCTACAGGTTATGTTGGACCCAACCACTCAGCCTCTATGGGTCATGCTGGGGGCACACACCTAACCTCTACAAAGCATGTTGATCCTAAACATTGAACCTATGAAGGTCATATTGGATCTGGCCTCTTAGCCTCTGCAGGTCATGCTAAGGGAGGAAATTCAGAGTCTACAAGTCATGTTGACACTGTTTAAAAGACTAACCGTTCAAAACAAAAGCCCAATTTTCCTTGTAATCTTTGTGATGGAGACCACCTTACTCATTAATTCCCTGCCATCGCAAAGGTACGAAGATTTTCATTTCAATTTCATCCCATTTTTGAAAATTTTGAAGTGTGTCTGCAACCATCCTCTCTTATTCAAGTTGGACACAGTTACCCAGCCTATGATGATCATGTTGGGGGTAAAAAATCATCCACTACTAGTCATGTTGACATCATTGAGAAAATTGGTCGTTCAAAGTGAAAACTTAAGTTACCTTGTAAGATATGTGAGGGAGATCATCTTAATCACGAGTTCCATACTATCATAGAGGTGTGAAAAGTGTGGTGTCAGACTCAAGGATTTCCTTATCTTCGACAACCTGTAATTTCTCAACCATCTCCTCAAACTTTGGTTGATCAAGTGGTTGAACCTTTGAGTCTTTTTTCCCCACTCTTCTTTCAAAGAGTGATCCTTATGTGATTGAACCAATGTCATATTTACTTAATATCACTCTCCCTTCAGAGAGTGACTTTCATGAAGCATTTGAATCGATTCCATCATTGATCAATCAAGCTCTTCTTTTGGAGAATGGAGTGTCTACCAATCACATTTTCTTCCCTGCTAGTTCAGAACTTACTGAACAAGGGGGAATTGAACTCGTTTTAGATGAACCCACACCAAGTTCTCAGATTGTTTCCTTTGATTGGGATATCCTAGTTGAGCCGAGCCTTCCTTCTGATGGACCTTTCCATAAAAAGGTCAAAGTTGGACAATACATGATTGCTCGTTGTACTTGTTGGGACTTAGGAATGTCATATTTTCATCCACTTTACCTTTCTCTATTCTTCACATTTCATCGTCCCATTAACCTTTCATTATACCATTTCCTTACATATATTTGGGTTTCACGTTATTATTTTTCACTTTAATCATTTTAGTATTAAAAAGGAATTTATGATTAAATGTTAGAAATTAACATGCTTTTCATAAATATATCAAAAATGTGTGAGCTTTGTAATGTGTAGGAATTAATATAGAAATAATTCTTGAATTCTCCTCCATCATTTCAAGGAGATAGTTATTCAAAGCATATTCCAAGGAGAAGATCATGGAGATTTGGTTGGCATATTGTATCTAGGATTTGTGAGAGACATGTGGAGGATTTGAAGGGATCTTATCTTGTAATAATGGGAAAGTAGTTGAGAGTAGTTCAGAGAATAGTGGATCTTAATTATGAGATGATTATCTTATCTTCAACTCTTTCATGTATAAAGGAGAGTGTCCTCTCTCCATTCAGGATTAGTCTTGAGTAGTATTTGATTAGTCTTTATTAGTCTTATATTGTAGAAGTTAGTCTTGACTTTGTAATTTGGAGAAGGGGATTCTTAGCTTTGATTTATTCTTTTATTATTGTTTCATGATTTCTCATTTGATTCTTGTAATATACTTTGAGATATATTTATTGTGTGAGCTCACATATGTTATTTGTCATTAAACTCTTCACAGGTTGTATTGATTTTCCTTCATGTAAATTTCCATCCCTAGATTAGTTTGATTTCAGCAATTTCAATTCGAAATTATGTTTTAGCTTCTTAGATTAGTTTATATATTAGATTAGTTCCACTTCGTTCCTACACATATAGTGCATGTGCTTCGTAATCCTACGAAGCTCGCATTGAAAAATTAAATGGTTGGGCAAGTACTGCAACACAATTAAAATGACATTAATTTCACCCAACATTTTGGCACCGTTGTCAGGGAAGAATGATGGATTGAAGTATAGATTTCAATTTCTGCAAGTGTGGTAGTGTAAATTTCAATTCCAACAAGTGTGGTAGTATATATTTCAATTCCTACAAGTTTGGTAGTGTAAATTTCAGTTTCCGCAAATGTGTTTAATTTCCCTAATTGTGAAGAAGTTTTTTTTGTGTGTGTTTCAGAAAAAGTGCTTTTCTTTACATATATGGTTTATATTTTTTTAAGCTTTTCAAATTTTTTTTTGGTTGCTATAAGAATCCATATTTCAACATGGTTTAAGAATGAGTATAAGCTTGGAACTACTCACTCATGCCTTGGAAAAAACAATATTTTCCTCTTCCCAGAAAGAGGAGGTCTTGGAAGCAATAAGAGATTTAACTACTCCCCCAGAATCAAACAAGGAATCATTATCTGAAACCTCCTACTGCTATGCATGTGAAGGAAAACAGTCATTTGAAAAGGAGATCCAGGAAGACAAAGAGGAGTTACAGCATGAGCATGAGGGGAAGCGCGTCTACAAAATCTTTATTGAGCAATGGTTCCAAGTAAGTACTTGATTAGATGAATTTTTTTTGTCTTTATTTAGTTAAATCACAGTCACAATAATTAAATTTGTTCATTTTTGTATATTTCCATTTTTCGTTCATGAAAATGACAATGAACATATTCCTATTACTATTGTGTTTTGGATACATTGGCTATTTGACTACATGTAACTAATTTCTAAATTTCAATTAGCATAGAGTAGTTAGGATTTCATTTTTAGTTTTTGCTTTCACCTAAAATAAATATGCTCTCCTCCGCGCTTTGTGCGATTGCAAGGATCATAAAGTAGGATGAATAAATTGATTTCAAGAAGAATTTTTATTGTTGACAATGAACAAAATATTTCCTAATCTATTTTTCGTCTACAATTTGTTCCATTTGCTCATAATTGTTTTTTTTAATAAATTTGCAAAATAAATTTTTAAAGTTCTTTTATTTGATTTTCTGAAAATATAAAAAGAAAAATTAACAATAAATTTAAGCAACCATTCTTTGATTTGCAGTTAAAATAGTAGGTGCATTAGTATTATTTAAAAAACAAAACTAAAAAAAAAAAATCGAATAAATGGCTTGCAAAAACTACATGTTGTAAAGCTGAAGCAACAGTTGTAACTAAAATCGTGGCTGAAAACAGTAACTCCAAGATGAAACAATAGTTGTAAAAGTTGTAGCTAAAACACATAAGATGAAATAGAATGAACAAATTAATTTCTCAATTTGCAAATCATTTATCTTCATTTCCTAAAAAAAAATCAATTTACAAAATAAAACTGGCCTGCAAATTCATGTAGATCGCGAGTGCATTCATTGAAAATTATAAGCTGAAACAATCACTGAAATTATAATGTTGAAACTGTTACTACAAATTGAAACAACGGCTAAGCCTTTGTCACAATTGAAGTACGTCTTCTCAGTCTGGTTTATTTATGGTTGAGTGGTAGCGATTCCATCTCTCGCCTTCATCTGAAACCTGCAATGTAATTGCCTTGATTATTAGCTTCATATTTCTACCTTGAATCAAAACCTGCAAAACAATAAAGTCATTCAGATATCAAGCTCTTGCCTCAGTCCAAAACAAATAAAATCCACAAAACCCAATTTTTAAGTATTACAAATTTGGTTGTTGCGAATCCATTTATGGTGGTTTCAACTTCCTACAATTATTAACATATCTGCTAAGTTGGGTTATGGATCGTCCACCTCATTTGACCTAATCTCACTTGTTCTTTATGAATTATAAGGGACGCTATTCATTTTTTGATTATTTTTATATAAAAATGAAATTGAATGAGAACTTTAAGGTGTATATAAACGGTATTAATGGGAGAATATCCAAATTATAACTGACAATGCCATATGTTTTGGAGATTCTGGTTAAATTTGTATGGTATTATATCTTTTAGATGGAGACGGTTTCAACTGTCAAGAAAATAAGAAATAAATGGGTGATAAATCAAGGTTACAATGCCACACGCATATAGTTTTTGATATCTTATAACCCATTCATCCAACTCAATAGTTATTCCTCCAATCTCAAAAATAATTCACCCAACATTTATGTTGTTTTCAATTCCTCATTAATAAACACCATGGAGAATAGTTACCAGAGATTTCTGCCCAAAGTTGGAGGACTATACGAGAGAAAAATATTGTTGAAGCAAAGATACCATTTGAGAGAGCCGAAGTGATCACATTAATTTTTTTTCTGGTTGGAATGGGCTCAAGACAATAGATATGCAAAATCACTACACAGTCCCTGGCCACCTGCTGAAACTTTTTTCTGGAAAATGGAGAAATGACGCCCCCATTAATGGAAGAGGGTTCTACACATACACTTCCGAGCTTGAAAGACTTGTTTTAGGAGTAGTTGACGAAATGATGTATTTTGTTAAACACTTGGCTATCCATAATACTCATGTTAGAGTTATTGCATTGGACATTGGTGGAGGTTTATGGAGATGGAAGAAAGTATTTACAATTAAAAATAGTCATAATCTTAGTTGTTAGATATGCATATCAGGTCGAGCTGCAGGTGATATTTTTGTATATCGCAAATGTTTTGAAGAGATTAATTTGGAGATAAATTTTGAGGTAAGAGAGATACCTTCGTGCGAACAAATAAGTGATTCGGCATAGAAAAAATATGAGCTATATATTCAATGAGCCTTTAATAATTTCGTGAGAAATGGGAGGACTTTTTAACAACAATAAAAAACTCTAAGAGGTCGGTTAGAGAATTAGCTAATGAGAAAAAAAAATTACACCATGGACATCTTATAAGAACAGAGACTATTCGAGGAATGTGTATCCTTACAGAATATATTTCCATCTCTCAATGATGTATGTTAAGCTGAAGTTGTAGATTTGATTGGAGCAACAATGGACCTCATGGGGAATGTAAATTCATGCCCCAATGAAATCGAGATTGATAATTTGATTTCCTAAATCGATGAAATTGAAAGGATGAGAGGATGGAGAGTGGATTTTAAGGTGTGGTTCATGTGATATATTTGAACCATAGGAGAATCTAGGAGCATTAGTGAATCTCACAAATCAAATTTTGTACAAAAACCAACAAAAACCATGAATTGAGAAGTAATTTACACACACAAATGTTAATAGAATCAGGATATTTATAGCTGTCTAAAATTAAAACATGTTATTATCAGGTTTATATTACATTTGGGAAGTTTTGTGAGGATTTGGGATCCCAATGTGAGTGTACAAGTCAAAATTGCCAAATTGGCATCAATCCCCCCTATGTGGGCCAATCACGGCCCAAATAATCCCAAACAACCATGAATTTCTGAATGGACATGGATGAGATGATTTGGGTCAATTATTACACCTTGGGATACGTGGGTGTGGAAATATGGGTGGTTTAGAGTCTCAAGGTGGCATTAAATGCACCAAAACAAGCCAAAAATGGACAAAATCCACCTCTAGCGCTCCTAGTCAACAAATCTATCCACATTCAATGAATGGGAGATCACCATCAATGATTAGGGAACACATGTGTATGGTTTACTAATATGGATTTCTCATGTGGGTGTGAAATCGAAAATTTGACTTGGCATCTGTCCAACTAAGCACCCCTAGTCCACCACATAGTGTATTAATGCAAAAATTGCAATAAAATTGACTAAGTAGTGTAACTAAGTTATCAATGAGTTGGATTACTATTATAAAACCCTCCCTTAATCCAAAAACTAAGTACAACTCACAAAATTATGGAGGCCTTAGAAACAATGGCTCAAGTCACCTATAATTCAAAAATTACAATTTATTTGTCCATATGAACTAAGGAAAAGAAGGAAAACCTCATGGTACAAAAAATTCCCACAAGAATGGACATGGGGATGGACCTGCAACAAATAATAGAAAATTACTATAATATCCCAAATTTTGGACCTAACACTTATAGGAATAAGCCTATTGATTATGATGTTATCTTGATATTTGAGTTTGATATATTAGGTCAAAGACCCCACTGCATATGAACATGATGTTTTGTTTTATATATTGGGAAGAAGCCAATTATTGATGAAGATATATATGCTTGTTTGTGTTGGATGTGGACCCTGAAGCACATGATTAATGAGATGTTTTGTGTTGAGCGAGGAGCTCTGGAGCACATGGGTAATTAATGTTTTGTGTTGAACAAGAAGCTCTGGAGCACATGGGTAATTAATATTTTTTGTTGAGAAAGAAGCTCTAGAGCACATGAGTACTTACATTTGTGTTGAGAAAGAAGCTCTAGAACACATGAAAATATAATTGGAAGTGTTGGGCATAATCCCTGGAGCCTTCAATGTTGATGTTGAGCATAAGCTCTGGAGCATCGAATCCTTGGCCATTGTATCCCTAGGTGTATCGTACAAGTACATCCTATCATTAGTGTTGAGTGAAGAGATCTCGAATTGCACTAAGTTTGTAATTCCCTATTTAAGCGCTGAGTATGGGATTTGGTAAAAGCTAGGTGTTACTAAAAAGAATTTAATAACTTTCGAGTGAAAATGAATCGAGAAAATTATTGATCTCATCAGGCTTATTTATAAGTGATTAAATGAAATTTTGAATTTTTGTATTCTCATCAAGTACTGAAGAAATACCATATGTTTAGAGTTTCGTAGCCTAGTAGACCTAACCATCTACCTATTTGACCTTAATGAAGAAGTGTCATTAAGTCTAAAGATCATGGTATATGATTCCCAAAGACAAATGTTAACACATGTTATATTATTGTGTATTTTATACATGGTATGTATAAAGAATAAATATAGTAATAATATTTATCATGAAAGAAAGAAAGGAAAGATCCATCCATTATTATTTATTATTTAATAAATAGTACAATACCTACAAAAAGTCTACTTAGGAACTAGTTGAAAGTTTCTAAGTTAAAGTATTAAAAATTACCCCAAATTAATTAAAAAGGGTTAAATCAAGAAATCTAGGTTTCTTAATTTGACTATCCCTTTGAATGAAAAAGTATGTCTGTAAAGTCTCAATCCAAGGAAAGGCTTGGGGTTCCGATCTATCTTGTGGGAGTCATTATTCTTCCTAATTTTCTCTCAAGTGAATTATTGAAGAACAATTTCCCCGGAGGAAAAGGAGAACTAATCCATACCTGATATACCATATATGAAACCCTACCTTAGGAGATCTAAGCTACTTGCATGTTGAATTCTAGCTTAAGGGGATCCATATTAAAACCAAGAACTATTCCGAGTCATGCTTGGGTGGAACATGGTAGTTCCCAAGCAATTATGTCATCTAATACAGAGGTCAGATATGCCTATGAATTGTTAATGCTGGTTATTTGAGTGTGCAGGTTCAGCCATTAAAGAATCTTCAGATTACAAGTATCAGATCCTATACTACTTAATCTATTTTTATAGAATAAAATCTGGATGAATGGGGTAAGGGTTCACTTTATATGTTCTAACCCTATGTGTTTTTTTTATGTTTAAATCTTCTTGGGTTTACATTTGAAATTTTAACCCTAGTTTGTACTTTACTTCTTCTGTTATATTTATCCAGTGTTTATTCATTAGTTTACTTCTGTATTTTAATTCATGTATAAATGTTTATCAAGGGTTTGCACCTTAGTTTCATTCATGTATTATTCTTACTGTTGAAAATGTGTTAATTACAAACTAGGTTTTATTGCACATCTATTTTCTAGCTATTTTCTTTGGCCTATATACTCTACTGACAAATTTCATTTGTCAGCAAAGCCATGCTGCAATTAAAACATAGAATTAATTTAGTATGATCTACTTCAAATAACAAGAAAACTAACTAAGAATATTATTAGTAAATAACCAGTAAGATATGGCTAAATATATATATATATA
>LPNX010548881.1:79017-153460 GCA_001517045.1 Pseudotsuga menziesii
CTTTCAAGGTTTGTATAATTAAAAATACATTAAATCACAAACAATTTCCAATACAATAAACATTATTATAAATTAAATAAACAGAGTAAGCATCAAGACCATTGATTGCTCTACATTATAGTCCCATCTAATATCAATTCACATCCATTGTATCATAATTAAACAAAGAACATTACAATATAAACCATTAAAACCATGTAATTACATTAAGGTCGCAGGAACGAATCATGTAGATGACCTTTGCCATTTCTCTTTCATAAACTACGATGCCCTTTATAATAAAATCTATAGTAAACACTAATACACAGAACCAATTTATAAACCTCATCAAAATATTATACATGGAGGTTGTAGTATTGACTCTAGTGGGAATCCAAGCCAAATCGCATGCCTTAATACAAGCCACAACAATAATACTTATACAGTAATATTTTAGGATAACCCAAGTCCTCATAACCATATTAAAATAAGAACCATGTAAGTGCAATGAGGTTGCAGGATCAAATCTTGTGGACCCTCTGTTTCTCATTTTCACAAACATTATATCAATCAAACCCCATTAAAGAACATGACCCAGGATCAAATCCTGAAGGGTATTAGTTCTTTTACAATGGCCATGGCATTCATAATTAAATACAAAGTTACAAAATTCATTACACAGAGGTCGTAAGACCTTTACTAATCTCTACTCTACTTATTACATAGCCACGGTTTATAAAATAAACTACACAGTAAATATAAATAGTTGTCTTGCACTGTCAAGAAATCCACCTATAGCAACGAAATACATACAGGGTTTGCACCCATGACTTCTCTGCTTTCCACATTGCACTGTATAAAAACCAAATGGTAAAATCTAAACAGTCTACGATTTCGCAGCTTCCATGGAAAGTACCTATGCCATCCATGGTAAGGCCCAAGCCATATGCTGTCAACTTTTCTAATTACCAAAACTAAGCTAATAATGGAAATGATTCCACACAGTCCAACCACGAAGGAAAATTACACACAAAATCCAAGTTTAAATAAGAAACAATGCAGCATAGATTGCATACCCCAAAATATTAAGTCTTAAATCAATTCTACATAGTCATCTAATGGTCGTGGAATCATTGCAAGAAATGGTGCTGCCACTATGTACATTATAAATAAAAACCCTAAAATCATCATTTACACACAAATCCTATTAAAGGTCTCTAGTTTCTCCTTACGAATTACAACCCTATTTACATTACATCCATTTCATTTAAAAGATAGACCCGAAGGCCAACAAAATTCCATAACCCAAACGCCAATCTCAACAAGTTAAAACCTAGGCTTGAGGCCAAACAGGTGGCGAGTACAACTTGAATAGAAGGATTACCATATTAGTAATGTTGGGTCATGGCTCACAGTCACTCTACGAGCCATACACCTCCTTGCCCAACCTATCACTTGAAACCACAACAAAACAACAGGAATGAGGAGTATGATTATCCATAATAAGCAACAAACCAACAATAGCATAGTGAAGTTGGATGTTGCCATACCTTCGACACCTTGGAGGTCTCCTTCACCCACTACGCAGAGCCGAGACCAAACAAACAACAAACAAAGAAAATGAACAAAGTCCATCATGAGCCAAGCCCTAAGCTTGGGCCTTCACAGAATCCAAGGTGCATTAATGGCACCAGCATGGTGTCCATTATCCATGCTAAAACCCACATCTCTATAGTTTTTAAATGACACATTATCATTGCCACCTTTTCCTTTTGCATAATGTTAAAACCCCAATGTGAACGTTTAGACCATGGTATATATTCACTACCCCATAGTTTGATGCAAGGTATAGGTATTATACGCATGGTGTATATTAGGCTTAAATCCTTAAACCATTGCTTATTCTTTTCCCTAAGCATTAAGCTTAGAACCATGACATATGAATTATGCCATGGTAACCATTGTTTTCGTAGAACCAAGAATTGATCTTTAAACAAGGGTTTGTAAACTTGCTAAGAGAAATAACAAGATATGTCAATACCCTTAATAAAATAAATATGAAATACATCTAGGCTAAAATACGAACAATTGATCAGTAACTCATAATGAATAATAAGCACCACTTAGATAAGCTGTCTAGGTCTTAAAAGGAATAATCATGGAAATTATGTTGTCACTAAACCAAGTTTGTACCAATCAATAATAATCGGTAGGTGTCGCTAGACGTGAGGGTAAGTACACCTGCACATAAACAATTTAAGAGTGACTTAGTTCAAATTGAACTAATTAAGCCCAAGAGACAAGTAGAAACTTTCCCTCTCAATTAGTCACTTGGGAGAACTAGTCCCGCCACTCCACCCACTTTAGTTCCAAAAACAAAGTTAACTTAGAACCATGTAAATCACAAGTAAAACTATGTAGAAATGAACGAAGTATATAATCAAATAATTACACATACACAACAATGTAAACACATGCAAAGCTTAGTAATCAAATTTACGACATCATAATGTAAAATGTAGTAACAAACATAACTGAAAGAAAGAAGTAAAATGTAAGAACAGCTTACGATAAATAAGTGGTACATTTAGTATACGTTATATTCCGCAAGTCCAATAATGTCCATGCCCAAGTAGTTTATACTAGCCTAATCAATTTTTTTTTTAATTTTTGGGGACATTAAAAGTTGTATCAAAGCCCAGTTTCAATAGTAAGAGACCTATGGGCGCACCAAGCATTCACCACAAAGAAAATAAAGTATGTTATTAAAATTATTGTTACTAATAGAAATTTTCCTGTTACTAAAAATTTTCAAAATTTCAGGAATTTTTATAGGACAGTTCAGAATATGAATACTCAAGAAGATAACATCCGGCAAGGAAAGATGAACACCCCCACCCCGTAAGCATATCTGGTGGTGGAATTAAATTCTGATATTTTGAAGACAATACACAGTCTTCAAGCATAATTGTAAAGTTTCAAAGAAGATAGTTTGAACGAAAGAAAGGAACACCAAGCTATTAATGAAGCGCTACTCAGAAATATGATGGGAGGAATCTCGTAGGGAAATATTACTCAATCCACAAATAGATCCAAAAGAGATCCTTACCATAAATGGGCCAGCAACCGAAGAGAAGAAGAAAAAGATAAACGTACCCCTGAAACACCAAAAGGAGATGACCACAGTCCTTCCAGTGATGGTTCTCTTTCTCCTCATAGAAAGAAAAAAAGAAGCAATGACAGTCTTCAGGGGGGATTTAGAAAACTAAGAGCCTCGACCTATGAAGGTGAAGTAAAAACTAGGGAGAAATATGAAGAGTGACTACTGGGTATGAGAAAATATTTCCAAGTTCATAACTACTCAAGTGAGATGAAGCCTCGGCTTGCCATCTATAATTAAAATAACTAGGCAGCATGATGGTAGAGGGATTTGAAACACACCAAGAAAGATGAGCTAAGAGAAATATGTTGGGATAAATTCTGAAATATATTCCAAGAAAAGTATATGTCGGAAAGGTTCTTTGACTAAAAGGTGAAAGAGTTCCACGAGCTACATATGGGTTCCATGACTATGGACGTTTTTATTAACATATTTATAGATCTATTACATTATGTACCATACATTAAGGATGAAAAGGTAAAGATCCAGTAGTTTTTAGGATGTCTCCCTCCCAACTTTTAGGATAGGATTGAATTCGACATGCCAAAAACTTTGGATACCACATTGCACAAGGCGATACTCTGCTATGAGCATGGGAAGCTATGGAAAGAGAACATGAACCGGAAGAGAGACAAGTCTAAGAAATTTTTTGATAACCACAAACCTAGGTTTAACCCATAGCCATACAGAAAGCAAAATAACAACTTTCCAGCAAACAATAACTTCAACAAATCCGGTACAAAGCCATATGTACCAGCTCCTAATGGTAACAATCCAGTAGCAAGTGGAGCCAATGCTACTCTATTACAGATCAAGTGCTGGAAATGTAGTGGGCCCCATTATGCCCTAGACTATAAAAACAAGACCAATGGGATCCTGCATAACTTACAATAGGAACCAACCGTCGAGGACATAGCGGGACCACCCCAGATTTATGCAGCATTGGATGGCCGATAGGCAAACCATCAAGCTACAATGGTTGAGATAGAAGGTAAGATATTGAACACTTCTATTTCAATACTTATTGATCCTTGTGCTTGTTGGAGCTATGCTTCGCTTAAAATTATTGATGTATGCAAACTAGGAAAAGTAAAGCATGATAAACCTTGGATGGTACAGTTAGCCACAGGTAAAAAACATAATGTTTCGGAAATAGTTAAAGATTGTGAGGTAAACCTAAATGGTTTTCCTACAAAAGTAAACCTGAACATCCTACCCTTAGGATCATACGATATACTTATTGGCATGGACTGGTTGGAACAACACCATGTCATGCTTGATTGCTTACACAAGTCAATCTTGTGTACTGATAGCCAAGGGAACCAAGTGAAGGTTCAGGGAATTCCAAAGAAAGTTTTTGTAAGGAAAATATATGCCTTACAAGTGAAGAAAATTATTTGAAATGGTTGCAAGTTTTTTGCAGTAAACATTCGAGACCTAGGAGTCTGAAAGAGAACAATGCATAGAATACTTGCCTGTTCTTAAAGAATTCAAGGATGTGTTTCTCAAGGAAATATTAGGATTACCTTCGAAATGAGACCTAAATTTTTCCATCGAACTGACACCATGATCAATTCCTGCTTCCAGAGCCCCTTATCGCATGAGTGCGCTTGAGTTGGTGTAACTCAAACTGTAGTTGTAGGAGTTGATAGAGAAAGGGTATATCTGACCCACTGATTCCCCTTGGGGAGCACCCATACTATTTGTAAAGAAGAAATATGGTACGATGCAGATGCGCATCGATTACCGTCAATTGAACAAAATGACTATCAAGAACCAATACCCACTCCCTAAGATCGATAACTTGTTTGAATAGGTGAGAGGGGCCAAAATATTTTCAAATATTGGTCTGCGATCTAGGTACCATTAGGTATGGATTCACGACAAGGATATTCACAAAACTTCCTTTCCTACAAGGTACGAGCACTATGCGTTTGTAGTGATGTCGTTCAGGTAGACCAATGCACCCACGAACTTTATATGTATGATGAAAAACATATTCAATAAATATCTGGATAAGTTTATTTTTGTCTTTATAGATGACATCCTAATTTATTCCAAGAATAAAGAAGAACAAAAAGGACACCTTTGGATAGTACTACAATTGTTGAGAGAACGCCATATTTATGCTAAGTTTAGTAAATCTGATTTTTACAAACCACAAATACAGTACTTAGGTCACATCATCTCCAAGATAGGGATAGCTATGGACCCTAAAAAGATTAGAGCCATAAAGAATTTCCATACCCCTACTAGTGTCACTGACAAGATAGGGATAGTTGTGGACCCTAAAAATATTAGAGCCATAAATAATTTCCATACCCCTACTAGTGTCACTGACATTAGGTCCTTTTTAGGATTAGCCAGATATTATCAAAAGTTCATTAAGAACTTCTTGAGAATCGTTTTCCCCATGACCACTTTGCAAAAGAAAGAAAATAAGTTCTTATGGACTACCAAGTGAGAAGAAAGTTTTCAAAATATTAAACAGCTTTTGATGACTGCACCAATACTACGAACTATGGATCCCGATGGGGATTTCGTTGTTTGCATGGATCCAAGCAAGGAAGGACTTGGAGGATTCCTCTTGCAGAACGGTCACGCGATCTGTTATTAAATTCAGAAGTTAAAAGAGCATGAGCAAAACTACCCCATGCACGATCTTGAGTTAGCAGCCATCATCCACATTTTGAAGATGTGGAGGCACTCATTAGAGGAAATTTGGGGTCTAAAATGGGCCTCCTAAGGAAAATAATAAAATAATAGTTATTAATTTTGGAGGAAGAATGAAAAAAACTACTTTTTTTGTTCGTATTTTTGACATATCTCCCTGTGGTTTTACTCAAATTCTGAGCGAGAGAGCTCATTGGATGCGGAATTTAATTCCACATCCAATGAGTACCCATAATGCATACTTTTTATAGACCCCTCTACCCCAAAAACAAGAAATACCTGAAAACACGTGATGATTACATCATCATCACGTTTTTTCAGGTATTTCTTGTTTTTGGGGTAGTGGTGTCCATCAAAAGTATGCATTGTGGGTACTCGTTGGATGCAGAATTAAATTCCACATCCAATAATCTCTCCCTCTTGAAATTTGAGTAAAAACAAAGGGAGATATGTCGAAAATACGAACAAAAAAGTAGTTTTCTTTTATGACAAATATGTCAATTCAACCATTATGGTTGACTCATTTTATTGAAATTCTATTGGTTCTTGAATTCCAACTCACAAAATTGATTGTTGGGCCGTTTTCTTATAAGTCCCATTTTAGACCCCAACTTTCCTCTAATGACCTCATGGGAAGGAAGTTCCTTCTGAAGATAGAAAGTATGAGTCTGAAATATTTATTCGGTCAACCAGATATGAATTCAAGGCTATCCAGGTGGTTAACTTTCCTTAGTGAGTACCATTTTGAGCTAAAGCACATTAAGGGAAAAGAGAACAAGGTTGCCGATGATTTGAGATGACAAAATCATATGATATATGAGGTGACCTTGAGTCAAACCGATGTAGATTTGCATGAGAGGATTAGAACGACCAATAGAGTTGACCCTTTCTATGTAGAAATCCTCAAGAAAGTACAAGAGGATGGGTTGTTTCAACAACAAAAATAATATAAGGTAGATGAATCTAGACTGCTATGGTCCAAGGATAGATTGTATGTTCTAGAAGGAGGGGACATTCAGTTCAGCATCCTCATGGAATTTCATCGGGCACCCTACTCGGGGCACCCGGGATATCAAAAAATGATATCCACCCTCAAGAGACACTTTTTCTAGCCTAAGTTAAAGGCCAACATTACAATGTTCATCAAAAAATGTTAGGAATGTCAGCTAGTCAAAGCTGAGCATCAACATCCTTCGGGATTGTTGCATCTGCTACCCATTCAGGAATGGAAGTGGGAGGTCATTAGTATGGATTTTATCACCGGTCAACCGAAAAGTAAGAAGCAGAATGATTCTATTTTTGTAGTAATTTATAAGTTTTCAAAATCATCACACTTCATTCCTGTGAAGTCGACTTACAAAGCAGTGAACATTGCTGATATCTTCTTGAAGGAGATATTTAGATTGCACGGGATACCCAAGGAAACCACCTAGGATCGAGATGTTAAGTTTGCAATAAAAATTTGGAGATCTTTCTTCTGCAGATTAGAGATGCAGTTGAACTTTAGCACTTCTTATCACCCATAGACAGGCGGGAAGACAGAAAGAGTAAACCAAATTGTTGAGTACATGCTTAGGATGTATCTCATGAACAACCCCACTAAGTGAAAAGACTACATGCATATTGCAGAGTTTGCGTATAACAACGGTTATCAAACTTCTGCCAAGATGAGTCCCTTTGAGGTAATCTATGGATGAAAGTGTACAACACCAGTTACTTGGGATATCCCAGTGGATTGGTTCATGATAGGGCCTAATTTATTAATGAAATTGGAACAGTTGGTTACCAAGGTCTAGGTGAACCTTAAAGAAGCACAAGACCGCTAGAAAAGTTATGCTAATTGGAAAACAAAAGAGAAAAACTTTCAAATAGGCGAGCATGTCTACTTGAAAGTAAAAGCAAAACAAATCTCATTGAGCTTGGGTAGGTGTGGTAATTAACACCTAGATTTTGTGGACCTTTTGAAATACTGGTCAAGAAAGGGGTAGTGGCATATGAGCTAGTGTTACCCGCGCATGTAAGACTCCATAATTTTTTCCATGCATCCTTGTTACAAAACTATGTTTATGATACTAAACATGTAGTTGATTGTTCCTTATTATAGTTGGAACCTAAATGGGTGTTTTCCCATGAGCCTATTCATATATTGGACAAAAGAGAGGTGCAGCTCAAGAAGCGCACTATATTCTAGTTGAAAGTGAAATGGAAGCACTTTGAGGCTGATGAGGCTACTTGGGAGAATGAAGACACCATGAGAAAGGATTACACCACCTTGTTTCATGATGTCATTTTGAGTCCCTAGAACAATAGGGATGGTGTTGTTCTAAGCAGGGAGGGATCTAATATCCTGAATTTTGGACCTAACACTTATAGGCATGAGCCTATTGATTATGATGTTATCTTGATATTTCAGTTTGATATATTGGGTCGAAGACCCCACTGCATATGAACATGATGATTTGTTTTATATTTTGGGTGTAAGCTAATTATTGATGATATATATATATATATATATGCTTGTTTGTGTTGGTCATGGACCCTGAAGCACATGATTGATGAGATATTTTGTGTTGAGCGAGGATCTTTGGAGCACATGGGTAATTAATGTTTTTTGTTGAGATAGGAGCTCTAGAGCACATGGGTAATTAATATTTTTTGTTAAGCAAAAAGATCTGGAGCACATGAGTACTTACATTTTTTTTGAGCAAGAAGCTCTGGAACACATGAAAAGATAATTGGAAGTGTTGGGCATAAGCATTGGAGCCTTCCATGTTGATGTTGAGCATAATCTCTGGAGCATCGGATCCTTGGCCATTGTATCCCTAGGTGTAGCGTACAAGTACATCCTAGAATTAGTGTTGAGCAAAGAGCTCTAGAATTGCACTAAGTTTGTAACTACATGTTTAAGCATTGAGTATGGGCTCTGGTAAGCGCTAGGGGTTACTAAAAAGAATTTAATAACTTTCGAGTGAAAACGACTCGAGGAAAATATTGATCTCATAAGACTTATTTATAAGTGATTAAATGAAATTTTGAATTTTTCTATTCTCATCAAGTACTGAAGAATTACCATATTATACGAGGGAATCCAACATGCGAGGATGTTTAGAGTTGCCTAGCGTAGTAGACCTAACCATCCACCTATTTGACCTTAATGAAGAAGTGTCAATAAGTCTAGGGATCATGGTATATGATTCCCAAAGACAAATGTTAACAAATGTTATATTATTATGTATTTTATACATGGTATGTATAAAGAATAAATATAGTAATAATATTAATGATGAAAGAAAGAAAGGAAAGCTCCATCCATTATTATTTATTATTTAATAAATAGTACAATACCTACAAAAAGTCTAATTAGGAACTAGTTGAAAGTTCCTAAGTTAAAGTATTAAAAATTACCCCAAATTAATTAAAAAGGGTTAAATCAAGAAATCTAGGTTTCTTAATTTGATTGTACCTTTGAGTGAAAAAATATGTCTATAAAGTCTCAATCCAAGGAAAGGCTTGGGTTTTTTATCTATATTGTGGGAGTAATTATTCTTCCTAATTTTCTCTCAAGTGAATTCGTGAAGAACAATTTCCCCAGAGGAAAAGGAGAACTGATCCATACCTGATATACCAGATAGGAAACCCTACCTTAGCAGCTCTAAGCTACTTGCATGTTGAATTCTAGGTCAAGGGGATCCATATTGAAATCAGGAACTATTCCAGGTCATGGTTGGGTGGAACATGGTAGTTCCCAAGTGATTCGGTCATCTAATATAGAGGTTAGATGTGCCTATGAATTTTTAATGCTAGTTATTTGAGTGTGCAGGTTCAACCCTTAAAGAATATTCAGATTACAAGTATGAGATTCTATACTGCTTAATCTATTTTTATAGAATAAAAGCTGGATGAATGGGGAAAGGGTTCACTTTATATGTTCTAACCTTATGTGTTTTATTTTTGTTTAAATTTTATGGGGTTTACATTTGAAATTTTAACCCTAGGATGTAGTTTACTTCTTCTACGAGATTTATCTAGGGTTTGTACCTTAGTTTACTTCTGCAGTTTAATTCATGTGTAAATGGTTATCAAGGGTTTGTACCTTAGTTTCATTCCTGTATTATTCTTACTATTGAAACTGTGTTAATTACAAGCTAGGTTTTATTGCAGATCTATTTTCTAGTTGTTTTCTTTGGCCTATATACTCTACTGACATATTTCATTTGTCAGCAGAGCCATGCTGCAATTAAAACATAGATTTAATTTATTATCATCTACTTCTAATAACAAGAAAACTAACTAAGAATACTATTGGTATATAACCGGTAAGCTATGGGTATATATATATATATATATATAATAACAAATATAAAATAGAATTATAAATCTAGCTATCAACACCATATTAATTCTAAGATAAAAATCAGAAAAGACCTTTGAAGGTCTGTATAATTAAAAATACATTAAACAACAAACCATTTCCAATACAATAAACATTATTAAAAATTAAATAAACAGAGTAAGCATCGAGACCATTCATAGGTCTACATTATAGTCCCATCTAATATCAACTCACAACCATCGTATCATAATTAAAAAAAGAACATTACAATATAAACCATTAAAACCATGTAATTACATTAAGCCTTGCAGGAACGAATCCTGTAGATGACATTTTCCATTTCTCTTACATAAACTACGATTCCCTTTATAATAAAATCTATAGTAAACACTAATACATAGAACCAATGTATAAACCTCATCAAAATCTTATACACATAGTTCGTAGTATCGAATCTAGTTGCGCCGAGAGTCACTCTACAACCCAATATGGGGGAGATCTTGTAACATGATGTAATGTTAGTAACATTTGTAACATGCCGACAAAAAATAATAGTGATAGTGAATATTATGGGAGAGATCTTGTAATTTGATGTAACGTTAGTAACCTTTGTAACATGTCAGCAAAAAATAATAGTGATAGTGAATATTATGGGAGAGATCTTGTAACGTGATGTAACGCCAAGAGGGAAAAAATGTCCAACTTAGCAATGAAATTTTAGGTTGCCGACATTAAGTTGGCTATAAAAAGAAAAAAAATTAAAAATTAAACATAAAAACAATTATATATCAAGCCTTGATGCAATACTTAATATCTCCTCAACCCCACCTCCAATGTAGCCATAACCTTGTGACTCCCTCATAGTAGCGTGTGATCCATATGGTGATATCATGTGCATGCTCTATCAATCGGCAGGCTCACGCAGCCATCTCCCAGCCAGCTATATATTAAATTATATATATTAAAAAATGTATTTTTCAATATATATATATATATATAGTATTCATATCGATATCCCTTTCAAGAAAAAAAATTGCAATAGATGTTTTCAAAGAGCAGCAAATCCATCACAAAGAAAAAGAAATGGAGTTGGTTTTGTTGGAAGCATTTTTTTTTTCGGGAACTAAGAAATGTTTTTGGAAATGTTCAAAATGATAATCACATCCTTTTTACTTTGATAATACTGTAGTCAGGAAACACTTATTGAATAATTGACAAAAAAAAATATACTTCAGAAATATTTGGACACCATGTGTCAAGTGCATTCTCCTCCACATGCTCTATCAGTTGGCAGGTTCACGCAGCCATCTCCCAACCAGCCTATTATAGAGTTGAGAGAAGACAAATGTGAGTGGACAAGACAACAATAGAATCAAGTCTAAACCCTCCTGCATGTATTCTAATTAATGAGTCATTAAAACAATGAATTGAAATTATTCATACTACATTTTTTAGATTCGTCGGCAGGCTGCACATTCTCTATCTATCATCAGATATTATATATATATATATATATATATATATATATATATATATTTCAATATATGAAAAACTATATATATATATTGAAATATATTAAATAAATTTAATTTAATCTAATTTTAATTTTTCTTAAAAAAATTGAAATTTATATTTAAATTAATATTTATATGGATTAGAGATCAAATCTTTCAATATTTGAAATCATAGATCCTTTTTATTATTTGAAATAAATATATTAAATATAACATTAATATTTATATTAATATGATGATGTGACCTAACATAAGAAGGAATTGGGAGATTTGATCTCTCTCGGCGCTTGATAGAGCCTAGGATTTTGGATGTACACTGGTGGTCATCCAAGCCAAATCACAGGCCTTAATACAAACCACATCAATAATACTTATATAGTAATCTTTTAAGATAAACCAAGTCCTCGTAACCATATTAAAATAAGAACCATGTAAGGGCAACGAGGTCGGAGGATCACATCCTGTGGACCCTCTATTTCCCATTTTCACAAACATTATATCAATAAAAACCCATTATAGAACATGACCAAGGATTGAATCCTGAAGGGTCTTACTTCTTTTACAATGGTCATGGCCTTCACAATTAAATACACAGTCACAAAATTCATTACACAGAGGTCATAATACCTTTTCTAATCTCTACGCTGCTTATTACATAGCCATAGCTTATAAAATAAACCTCATAGTAAATATAAATAACTATCTTGCACTGTCAAAAAATCCACCTACAGCAACGAAAGCCATCCGTCGTTTTCACCCACTACTTCTTTGCTTTCCACATTGCACTGTATAAAAACCAAAAGGTAAAATCTAAACAGTCTACAATTTTGCAGCTTCCATGCCAAGCGCCTACTCCATCCATGGCAAGGACCAAGCCATACACTGTTGACTTTTCTAATTATCAAAACTAAGCTAATAATGGAAACGATTCCACACAGTCCAACCACAAAGGCAAATGCCACACAAAATCCAAGATTAAATACAAACAACGCAGCATTGATTGCATACCCCAAAATATTAAGTATTAAATCAAGTCTACACAATCATCCAATGGCTGTGGAACCATTTCAAGAAATGGTGCTACCACTGTGTAAATTATAAATCAAAAACCGAAATCATCATTTACACGCAGAGCCTATTAAAGGTCTCTAGTTTTTCCATTCGGTTTAAAACACTATTTACATTACATTCAATTTCATTTAAAATACAGACTCAAAGGCCAACAAAACTCCATAACCCAAACCCCAATCTCGACAAGTTAAAACCCAGGATTAAGGTCAAAGAGGTGGCAAGTATGACTTGAATAGTAGGGTGACCATATTGGTAATGCTGGACTGTGGCTCATAGTAACTCTATGAGCCATACACCTCCTCGCCAAATCTGTCACCTGAAACCACAACAAAACAACGGTAATGAGGAGTATGATTATCCATAATAAGAAACAAAACAACGATAACATAGTGAATCCAAACATTACCATACCTTCAATGCCCTGGAGGTCACCTTCACCAACTACATAGAGTGCAGACCAAATAAACAACAAACAGAGCAAATGACCAAAGTCCATCGTGAACCAAGCCCTGAGCTTGGGCCTCCACAAACTCCAAGGTGCATTAATGGCACCAGTCTGCTGTCCATTATCCATGCTAAAACTGACATATCTATAGTTTGTAAATGACACATTATCATTGCCACCTTTTCTATTTGCATAATGTTAATACCCCAATGTGAACATTTAGACCATGGTATATATTCGCTACCCCATAGTTTAATGTAGGGTATAGGTCTTATATGCATGGTTTATATTAGGCTTAAATACTTAAACCATTTCTTATTCTTTTCCCTAAGCATTAAGCTTAGAACCATGGCATATGAATTATGCCATGGTAACCATTGTTTTCATAGAACTAAGAATTGATCTTTAAACAAGTGTTGGTAAACTTGCTAAGAGAAATAACGAGATATGTCAATGCCCTTAATAAAATAAATATGAAATACATCTAGCTTAA
Organism: Pseudotsuga menziesii; assembly: GCA_001517045.1. NCBI lineage: Eukaryota > Viridiplantae > Streptophyta > Pinopsida > Pinales > Pinaceae > Pseudotsuga > Pseudotsuga menziesii. The sequence goes on from LPNX010548881.1 coordinate 92,686, forward strand.
AATATGAACAATAGATCAGTAACTCATAATGAATAATAAGCACCACTTAGATAAGCAATCTAGGTCTTAAAAGGAATAATCATGGAAATTACCTTGTCACTAAACCAAGTATTTATGAATCAATAATAATTGGTAGGTGTCACTATCCACAAGGGTAAGTACACCTACACATAAACAAGTTAAGAATTCCTTAGTTCAAATTGAACTAAGAAATCCCACTAGACAAGTAGAAACTTTACTTCTCAATGATTCACATGGGAGAACTCATCTCGCCACTCCACCCACTTTAGTTCCAAAAAAAATGTTAAGTTAGAACCATGTAAATCACAAGTAAAACTATGCAGAAATGAATGAAGTATATAATAAAAAAATTACACATACACGGCAATGTAAGCACATGCGAGTAGCTTAGTAATCATATTTACAACATCATAATGTAAAATTTAGTAACAAATACATCAGCAGTTTGCTCGGTGGGTGGCCAATACTGCAGTGAGATCACCTTGTCGTGCACTAAGCCTGGAATGTAATGCATGTGTATATCAATATGATTTTCCTCTGCCTATGAACAGGATCAATAGATATTTTGATGGAACTTTGATTTTCTACCCAAATGTTGGTTGGAGAATCAATTGTGACACCAAATTCCCAAAGAATTCCCTACAACCAAACACACTGTGTAGCAGCATTGAATTCTTCCTTGTACTTGGCCTCTGCTGATGAAAGTGAAATAGTGTGTTCTTTGTTACTTAACCAACAAATGGGACCTTCAGCAAGAATAAATACGAAACCTGAAGTTGACTTCCTGTTAGTGGGATCTCTAGTCCAATCTAAATCATAAAATCCATCTAGTTGAAGTGAGGAACTAGCTATGTAGTGCACCCTGAAATTCTTATACCCTAGACATACTGAAGAATTATTTTTTCTTCCATCCATGGGGCTCATGCGGCTGGTGCATATTTATTTGGACATCACTTACATAATAATACAAATCAGGTCTTGTGTGAGTGACATATAGAAAGATGCCCACTTGTTTCATGTAGAGCGTAATATCTACCAATGGAGAATTACTAAATTCATGCATTTTGATACTAGAAAAGAAAGGGAGACTTGGCTTCCTTACAATCAGCCAATTTAAAATTATTTATCAGGTTTGAATCATAATATGGTTGACTCATCTTGATGCCCCTTTAACTTTGCTCAATTTCCAAGCCCAAAAATTGCCTTAGCAATCCTAGGTCGGTCATGGCAAATTCACTATGCAAAGATAATTTAATTGAACCTATTGAATTGGTGCAGATACTTGTAATGAGAAGTTCATCAACATAAAGAACAATAACCTAAAAAATATCATCATGTTGCTGCAAATACACATTAGGGTCTGATTTTCATTAAGTGAAACCAATAGAGAGCAAAAAAGCATCCATTTTTGCATACCAAGCCCTGGGGGATTGCTTGAGTCCATACAATGATTTATTCAACCTACATACCAATGAAGTATTCTCTTGGAAACCTTCAGGTTTTTGCATATAGATCTCTTCCTATATCTTATCATGCAATAAAGAACTTTTAAAATCCATGTGGTGAACTTGCAAACCTTTAATAGCTTCCATTGCAAGAACCAGTATTATGGAGTCCATCTTTGCAACCGGTGCAAAGGTATTTGTGTAATCAACACCATGAACTTGAGAATAGCCCTTAGCAACTAATATTTCCTTATGTTTCAGTTATGAACCATCAGCAACAATTTTGGTTCAGAAGACCCACTTGCATTGGACAAGCTTCCTCTTGGGAGGAAGGGGAACCAATTCCCATGTCTTGTTCCCTTGAGGGGACTGTAATTCTTCTTCCATTGCTGATTTCCATATTGGGTCATTACAAGATTTCTGATATGTCTAAGGATAAGACCCAATCAGCATATAATAGAGCTCAACAAGTGAACTATCACTTGCAGAGTAAGCACTGCTAGTTTTTGTTCTAGTCTTCCTAGGCTCATGGGGATTTCCTACCAATTCTCCAGTAGCTTGAATGATTTTTTCATCCCAATTGGGCCTTGATGGTGACTCATATACAGAAATATAATCTTGAGTCATATTTATATCAGATATATCAGAAAAAACAGAGAATTTATCATCACTTACATCTTCGAATGATTGAGGAGAGGAGCATTCCCCCGGTGCAAGCTCGAAATCATAAATTGGATCTTCTTCAAATTTCACATGTCTTTCAAAAAATGTCTTGAAAGTGAAATTTTCAAATATTTTGTAGCCTCTAGTATCCTCACCATACCCAACCATAATGCACTCTTTTCTTTGTGGCTGCAAGGCCTTCCTCTTTTCATAAGGTATTCTAGCCCATGCTCTAGTTCCGAAAATCCTGAAATTTGAGACAATTGGCTCTTGGCTAGACCATGCCTCGTAATATGTCTTTCCTTCTACTGATATATGGAAGTCTCTATATTGTATGTGTGCGGTGAAACTAATGGCCTCATCCCATATATTGGGACTTAGATCCCTTTTTTCTATCATGCAAGTGTCCATCTCCTTGAGAGATCTATTCTTCCTCTCGTCGCACACCATTTTGTTGTGGTGTGTAGGGAGTGGAGTGTTGCATTTGGATGCCACACTCTGCACAAAGGTGTTGTAGGTTCTTGTTTACATAATCCTTCCCATTATCAGTCCTAAGGACTTTAATCTTATTCCCACTCTGATTTTCTACCAATTCCTTCCAAATCTTCAAGTGTTCAAAGACCTCAGACTTCAATTTGAGGAAGTACACCCAACAAAATCGAGAGTAATCATCTATGAATGTAAGTACATACCTTGATCCACCCATTACAGAAAATTTGGGCTCCAAAATGGGCCTTATAAGAAAATGCCCCAACAATAAGTTCTTGTGAGTTGGAATTCAAGAACCAATAAAATTCCAATAAAATAAGTCAACCATAATGGTTGAATTGACATATTTGTCATAAAAAAAACTACTTTTTTTGTTCGTATTTTCGACATATCTCCCTATCTTTTTACTCAAATTTTGATCGAGAGAGCTCTTTGGATGCAGAATTTGATTCCACATCCAACGAGTACCCACACTGCATACTTTTGACGGACCCCGCTACCCCAAAAACCAGAAATACTTGAAAAAATGTGATGATGACATCATCATCACATTTTTTTCAAGTATTTCTGGTTTTTGGGGTAGCGGGGTCCGTCAAAAGTATGCAGTGTGGGTACTCGTTGGATGTGGAATCAAATTTTGCATCCAACGAGCTATCTCAATCGAAATTGAGTAAAAACACAGGGAGATATGCCGAAAATACGAACACAAAAAGTAGTTTTTTTCTTTTTTCCTCCAAAATTAATAAATATTATTTTATTATTTTAACTATAATTTTATTATTTTAACTATTATTTATTATTTTCCTTAGGAGGCCCATTTTAGACCTCAAAATTCCTCTAATTATTTGATGGAGTGGGAAATGGACCAATCAAATACGAATGCACCAACCCAAGTGGTTGTGTTGCTCTCCTTGCCTTCCCCTTATCATAGCTATGCTGAGGATACTTCCCAACTATACACCCAATGCATGCTCCATTTTATTATTTGATTTGTTGAAGTCCTTCCACCATCTCATCTCTGTGTAGTTCCTGGAGGTACTTGTCGTTCATGTGACCAAACCTCTCATGCCATAGCTTCGAAACCTAATTGGGATGTGAGAGAAGTGCTTGCTCACTGGAAGTGGGGAGGAAGTTAGAAAACTTGTACATCCTCCCATGGTGGTCTACATACCCAATTGCAATGACTTGGTCTATTGAGATTTCTGAAATATATACCATGTCTGGAGTAAAGGTCACTCTCTTTGCATCTCTTGTATGGGTCATCTGATAGACTGAAAAAAAATTTGATGCAACGTATGGTACACAAAATACATCACTGAAGTAGCCATGATCTAAGTCAATCCTCCCAATCCCCCTGGTCTGGATTTCTGAATCATCCCTCATTTAAACTATTGGGCCAGTATTCGAATCCATGGAGAATAATATATCTCTATTGTCTACCATGTTCCTGGAAGCCCACGACTCAATGATAAATGATGAAGAGTTAGAGGTACCTGCTACCAAAGCATGACATTTCTCCTTGCTTTAATTTGCATTGGAGGTTCCATCCTTCTTCCTTGTGTTTTCAGGGACTAGAATGTTGTTCTTCTCCAGCTATTGCACCATGGTGTCAATGTTATTTTTCATGCATGAGCTCTCTTGATTCCATACCTTATGGAAATAGGTGCATTTGGTCTTCTCTTTTTTCATCTTGTCCCGGGATATGGGTTTTTCTGGTTTCTTATTCTCTCGCAGCTTTAAAATCTTGGGATTGGGATTTCCCTTTGAATAATCCAAAACTCCGATGGCTAAGGCTTGATCCTTGGTATTTATGGTTCCCATTTGGAATAGCTTGTGTTTCTCCTAAGTTAGTGACTTCATGAAGCTATCTAGACTTGGAATTTTCCAGTTTCAAAGTGTTAACTTGCCATAGTGAAATGTGCTCATGAAAACTGAGAACTATGGCCCCAACTTCAAAAGAAATGACAAAATCAATTGGTCCTCTTTATTCTCAATGCCACATTTCTTCAGTTGCAATACAAGTTCCTTAAACTTGGTGAATAAGTCCTTGATTGTGTCAAAGTGTGATGGACTCAAGACGATAAGCTCATTCTCAAGCTAGTGACCACGTAGTTCATTAGTTTTCCTAAATAATGTCTCTAGTTTTACCCATACCTCATTGGGTGTTGTCAAACTGTTAATGCGGAACAAGAGCTCTCTTGAGATGCTCAAACACAATAGTCCATATGCCTCATCCAATCTGTTGAAGTACTTGGCTTTCTCAAGAGTAGAGTTTGGCTCCACCTCAGTGCCAATGGTAAATGTGTAGATCCCTTTGGCTCTCAACTGAATCACCATCTCTTCCTTCCAATCAAAGAAGTTGAAAGGTGTTAGCAATATGTGGGTAGATTCCATTTCTTCCTACGCAATTGGTTATGAATTTTTGTTGGATGTCCTTCAAAACAACTCGATTTTATCTGGAATTTCCCTAACAAATGCAGCTCAAGACATTCTGAATCTATCTACAAATCAATAATATCAAACAGGATCTGATACCATGTGATAAATTCGAACCATAAGAGAATATAGGAGTGTTAGTGAAGCTCACTAATCAAATTTCATGCACTTTCCACTGCCTTATCAGTCACAACTTCACACATGCCTATATTTTCTGAGTCGCATACATTTTTTCCTTCTTTTTCCATTCATGTTTTCCTTTTGAATAAAATCATCTCCCTTTCCATGATTACATTTCCTTCATTTCCTTTCCATAAACCCTGTTGCTACTGAGATCTTTCTTATATTCCTACCAATCTTTTTGTAAAAACTTGCGTTGAGTGACGTGGGATTCCTTAATTCCCACCTTTCAACAAGTCTAGCCCCATCAACCTTAGCACCTTATCTGGGATATACACTAGATTCCATTTTGAGTACCTAGAGGCTTACATGCCTTAATGGAAATCTCTCTTGCTAACAATCATGGGAATACATCAATGTCCCTTCATCATCAAATCTTTCCAGTCACTCGACATTAGTACATCCATTTGCACTTCACAAGATGTACTTGTGTACATTGCCACTCATTAACATAAATGGTGAGTTTCTTGGCATTGGTTAACGACATTCATCAATGGTTGATAATCCAATTATTTCACTTCATGCTTGACATCGACACATCCATTCACATGATTAGAATTGTACCACCAGGTTTGTAGCAGGTGAAGACTATACACTTTTTCCTGGCTCCCTTAGCAGTTACAGTAGCACGACTTCAGCTACATGAGAGTACTATAGCTCCTCTTTCATAATCTTTCATTTCCATGATTCATCAACAACGGTTCAGATCCCTCCACTTCACATTCTATGATTCAAAAATTACAGCAGTTGTAGTTACAACTATAGTAGCAGTCACCTTTCACATGATCTTGCAGCAGTAACATATTCCATGCTCCAACAACCACATCAGCCATATTCCTATTGCATAGTTCATCACCATTTTGGGTAAGTGGAGGTATGTTATTTTCTAAACTTTAATCATTTAATTCCTTAGCTTCTAGCAATGAATAATTTGGAAAATTACCTCATCATGCTCCATTTTCTTTTCACTTCCATGACCTACACCAAGTTTGCCGGGGACATGCAAACAATTCAGTTGGGGAGGGGGAACTATATTCACTACATATTCACTACCATTATCCCATTTTTCATCTCATTTACCATTCATCAACATTTATTTTCCAACAACACTTTATCGCACTTTGATTCATAAGCATTGATATACATATTGGCATGATTCTTAAAGATAAAAGGATTTCCTTATGCACAATGATGTTTTCTATGCACATTGATAGCTTATCATTTCCAGTGAGTGTATAGTTAAATTATTATTGTAGCTAGAAAATAGATAACGAAATGAATGTTGTTAACATAAGAACCAACATTATTTGTATTCATGGTTGTCACACAAGAACCAACCATAAGAAAATGGAGTTGTTACTCATGTATCTAACACCTTGGAAACATTCATTGTTAAAAATACATTATCAATCAAATCCATATTTCAGATGCCAAAATTTATCAAGAATATCCATGCAAGGTTGCATGAGGACATGCAAAAAGTTCAGTTGGGGAGGACGTTGGGACTCAGAAATGTCATATTATCATCCACTTTACCTTTCGTTATTCTTCACATTTCATCATCCCATTAACCTTTCATTCTACCATTTTCTTACATATATTTGGGTTTCACCTTATTATTTTCCACTTTATTCATTTTAGGATTAAAAATGAATTTATGATAAAATGTTATAAATTAACATGTTTTTCATATATATCTCAAAAATGTGTGAGACTTGTAATTTGTAGGAATTAATACAAAAAGAATTCTCGAATATCTCCTCCACCATTTCAAGGAGATAGTTATTCAAATCATATTCCAAGGAGAAGATCATGCATATTTGGTTGGAATATCTTATCTAGGATTTGTGAGAAACATGTGGAGGATTTGTGAGAGACATGTGGAGGATTTGAAGGGATCTTATCTTGTAATAATGGGAAAGTAGTTGAGAGAATAGTGGATCTTAATTATCAAATGTTTATCTTATCTTCAAGGCTCTCATGTATAAAGGAGAGTTTCCTCTCTCCATTAGTCTTGAGTAGTTTTTTATTAGTCTTGATTAGTCTTAGATTGTAGAAGTTAGTCTGGACATTGTAATTTGGAGAAGGGGATTTTTAGCTTTGATTATTAGTTTGATTTATTATTTCATTATTGTTTCATGATTTCTCATTTGATTCTTGTAATATAATTTGAGATAGATTTATTTTGTGAGATCACATATGTTGTTTGTCATTAAACTCTTCACATGTTGTATTGATTTTCCTTCATGCAAATTTCCATTCCTAGATTAGTTTGATTTCAGAAATTTCAATTCAAAAGTATGTTTCATCTTCTTAGATTAGTTCCACTTCGGTCCTGCACATATAGTGCATGTGCTTTGTAATTCTACGAACCTCGGATTGACAAATTAAATGGTTGGGAAAGTACCGCAATGCAATTTAAATGACATTAATTTAACCCAACAGTGTTGTTGACGCAGGAGCATCAGTTAGGAATTTTTCTTCTTATGCTTGGTGAGGCGTGAGATATCCCATCCTCATGTCAATAGCTAGTTAGTTACTAATATTTGATAGAAGAACAATTATGGCCTTGGGAATTCTTGCTCAAACACCTGTTACTTTGGGTGGGAATACGATACCTTCTTATTTGACTTCATCATGATTGAATACCCCTTGGAATTCAATATGCTCCTTGGGAATGATTATGTTTATGCCATGCAAGTTGTGGTGTCAACATTCTTTCATGTGATGTACTTTAATCATGGCGAAGAAATTGTCACTATTGATCAGTTGTATTTTCTTGATCCCTCTCCTGACCCAACTAGAGACCGAGTTTTTCCTTTATTGATCTAGATTTCCTTCACACTCATTAAAACTAGAGCATTCTACTGCTTATGAAGGAGCGTCGTCTTGGTGATAGTTTACACCTTTTTCGGACCTTTCTGACTAACTACGGAAAAGGAATACCTTAGTTCACCTTGGATAAGAGAGTTCTCCTATGGTTCTCCTCTATACTTTTTAACACTTTTTTGGAATTAGGAGACTAAATTTACAAAAAATTCCCCCCCTAGAGTCTTATTTGGAGTTTTCAGACTCTCGAAACTATGAAAAAATTATCGAGCATTCACTAATTGGGGCTCATAAATTCCACAAATTAGTGCTTTATCAAGCATTCTTCTATTTCTTCTTTGACCTTGTCAAAAATCAACAAGGTCTTGAGTTTTATTTCTTGGACTCATTAAACCTTTACAAGAAAGAGGAAAGGAAATTTCATTCACATGTTTTTTACATCATGGCAAAAACTCTTGTTTCCTTGAAAAAAGCACTAGTTTTGATTCTATCAATAGTTGGCTATCCAATTTTTACCTTATCTCGATTCAAATTTTCTTAATCCTCCTGTTGGTTTCTTTTCCAATTAGATGGGAAATCTGTCAATGTCTCCTACATTGTAGATTTGTGTCGTTATTCCTTTTGTTTCAAAGTCTTCGTAATTCACTTTTTTTCCATGTTAAATGTTTAAGGATTAAACCTTTGTCGACCATTCTGCAATTTCCTTGACCTTTAGAGTTGACCATTCCTTGGTCTCAGTTCATTACATCATGTCCTCGGTGGGTATTTTCATAAAACTTTGTACCGTCTCTTGATTTTTCATTCTTTGAATTACCTTGTGTTGGATGATGAATGATGCCTTAATTCCTTCCTTCCAACGGATCTCTTCCTATCAAGTGCAACACATCTTTCCCCAAGAATGAGATTTAGAGTTTATGATAGTACCTTGTAGATTGCAGCCATCAATGGAAAATTTCCTCTCTATTGGGTAGTGGGAATACCTTAATGTCTCATACTCAATGGATTCTTCTAGTGTTCAACTTCAAGTACTTGTATTCACACTTGTTAGAATGTACTAGGTAACTTGGGGACCATTTTCATTAATGGTGATTTCCCTCACATTTGTTAATGGTTCTTATCAATGTCTGGTAATCAAACAATTTACTCCATATTTTACTTCAGCTCCTTTATTTGCATTGTTAGAATTCATAACTTTGGGAGGTTTGGATTGAATACCTTGGGTCGATAGTAGCATCATCATTTTTTTCTAATTCCTGAATTGTGCAATAACTTGTCAAATTTCATATGACATGTGCCGAGACATAGATCCACCTTGTATTCTTGTGGCTATGATTGATTGTCGAGCACGAATCCACCTTTTTCATTTGTGGCCATGACTCCTTTAGATTTGATATGGATCATTTTTGCATATTATGCAACCATGATAGTTGCATTAGTTATACATATATTGGATACACCTATATCCTTATGGTGATCATTTTTATATGGATGTGTATGTCCCAGAGATCAGTTTTTTCTAACATTTATCTCTCTTTCAGGTACGTTTGTTCGAGCATTTCGATCTTGGATTCTCTGATGTCTCCATATGCAGTTATTTTATTTATAATGTATTTTGGCTATCGTTTCCTCCTATAAACTCATATATTAGGGGGCATCTATTATAGCCCAAAATGACACACTCTCTTCCTGTGACAACTTTCCCATGATTCGTTGCATCTCAACACTTCCATGACAACAATTCATGAAAGTCACTAAAAAAACACCTAACTTGGGGGAGCCATATACGTATTTCTGTAACTCCATTTGAACTCTTCTCTAAAATGTTGGAAAGGTATATGATTCAGAAAAAAAACTTTCCAGAAGTATTCAAATTCTGAAAACTGCCCAGACGTACCCTAAAAATGAGCATATTTGACCTATTTGTGACTTTGCCTTCGTGGTACCTAGGAGTTTCACCTCTACTCGTGGATTTACCTTCATGCTAGCCATGATTACTCTTGTATTCACAAATTTTGTTACTGAAGCCTTCAATTTTGAATTGCATTCACGATTTTTGTCACTGCAACCTGCAAATTTTTCTTGTACATGTCAAAAACTGGATGTTTCTCAAATCTTGGGTAGTTGTGGTAGTTATGCAACTAACTCCTTCAGTGGTAACTATTTTTTCTCTGACCCTATCTCTTTAGAAATGTATAAATAAAGGTAGATAGGTCCATGACAAGGTACTTTAATATTTTCATTTTTATGCTAGGGGAATTGGGACTCATTCCACCCACCTTTTCCCTAGAAGCTATCTCCTTGTGTTGCAGAGCTTGGAGGCTGAGCTCTTTGGAGAAGAGAAACAATAGAACTAGATCAAGGTTTCATGAGGTGCTTGACTTGAAGAGATGCTATGTTTGTACTTCTTTCGTGTTTAATAAAGATGTGATGTCCTTCTTCTTCCCAAATCACTGTCTAATGTATGTTATACTTTTGTTTTTGATCGGATGTTTATGATAATCAGAATAGTTTGTCATATTGATTTGATTACTATTTATTTACATTTAGTCATATTGGTTCGAGGAATGTATAATTCATTTTGTGGGTCTCTTGGAGAAAGACGAGCAAGAGGATGAATTGAAGAGCAAGGTTATGATGGTAGATTTCCTTTGGAGATCTTGGAGCAGCAGAACTTGATTCATTGGCTAGCATAGGAGGAATTGTATCAGATACTGGTTGTAGTCTTCCATTACTTTTTTATCAATAAAGAGAGACTTTCTTCCAATTGGTGTCTTTGTACTCTTATATGTTATGATTTTTGAATTGTCTTGTTATCTTATTGCAAGCATTTTATTTCATTAATATTATATATAACATCTAAGATATTGCAGGAAGGCTTGTATCTTTGCAGGTGTGAAGATTGCCTAGAATTTGTTGCAGCATTTGGATTGAAGAAGAAAGCTAGGATCAACCTCCATAAATAAGGTACACTTACTTTCTTCCTTATTTCTATGTCAAATTCTCAAATGGATGAATGTATGCAAGTTTATTTTAGTACGTTGGTAACCCCAAAACCTAGGTTATAAGGTTGTATTGCTGCTATATTTATCCAAGGTTTATTCATTTGTTTACATCTTCATTTTAATTCATGTATAAATGTTTATTAAGGGTTTGCACCTTAGTTTCATTCATGTATTATTCTTACTATTGAAACTATGTTAATTACAAAATAGGTTTTATTGTAGATCTATTTTCTAGTTGTTTTCTTTGGCCTATGTACTCTACTAATAGATTTCATTTGTCAGTAGAGCCATGATGCAATTAAAACATAGATTTAATTTAGTATCATCTACTTCTAATAACAAGAAAACTAACTAAGAATACTATTGGTATATAACCAGTAAGCTATGGGTGTGTGTGTGTGTGTGTGTGTGTGTGTGTGTGTGTAATGACATTTATAAAATAGAATTATATATCTATCTATCAGCACCATATTAATTCTAAGATAAAAATCAGAAAAGAACTTTCAAGGTCTGTATAATTAAAAATACATTAAATAACAAACCATTTCCAATACAATAAAAATGATTAAAAATTAAATAAATAGAGTAAGCATCGAGACCATTCATAGGTCTACATTATAGTCCCATCTAATATCAACTCACAGCCATCGTATCATAATTAAACAAAGAACATTACAATATAAACCATTAAAACCATGCAATTACATTAAGGTCATAGGAACGAATCCTATAGACGACCTCTTCCATTTCGTTTACATAAAATACGATGCCCTTTATAATAAAATATACATTAAACAATAATACATAGAACAAATGTATAAACCTCATCAAAATATTATACACAGAGGTCATAGTATCGACTCTAGTGGGCATCCAATCCAAATCGCAGGCCTTAATACAAACCACAAAAATAATACTTATACAATAATCTTTTAAGACAACCCAAGTCCTTGTAACCATATTAAAATAAGAACCATGTAAGTGCAACGAGGTCGCAGGATCAAATCCTATAGACCCTATGTTTCCCATTTTCGTAAACATTATATCAATCAAACCCGATTACAGAACACGACCTAGGATCGAATCCTGAACGGTCTTACTTCTTTTGCAATGGACATGGACTTCACAATTAAATACACAGTCACAAAATTGATTACACAGAGGTCGTAATACCTTTACTAATCTCTAGGATACTTATTACATATCCACAACTTATAAAATAAACTACACAGTAAATATAAATACCTATTTTGCACTATGAACAAATCCACCTACAGCAAATAAAGCCATCAATGGTTTGCACCCACGACTTCTTTACTTTCCACATTGCACTGTATAAAAACCAAAAGGTGAAATCTAATCAAACTATGATTTTGCAACTTCCATGGAAAGCGCCTATGCAATCCATGGCAAAGCCCAAGCCATACGCTATCAACTTTTCTAATTATCAAAACTAAGCTAATAATGGAAATGATTCCACACAGTCTAACCATGAAAGAAAAATGCCACACAAAATCCAACTTTAAATAACAAACAGCATAGCATAGATTGCATACCCCAAAATATTATGTCTTAAATCAATTCTACACAGTCATCCAATGGTGCTCCTATTGTGTACATTATAAATCAAAACCCCGAAATCATCATTTACACGCAGAGCCTGTTAAAGGTCTCTAGTTTCACCTTATGGATTAAGACACTATTTACATTACATTCCATTTCATTTAAAATACAGACCTGAAGGCCAACGGAACTCCATAACCCAAAACCCAATATTGACAAGTTAAAACCCAGGCTTAAGGCCAAAGAGGTGGCAAGTACGACTTGAATAGCAGGTTGACCATATTGGTAATGCTGGACTATGGCTCATAGTCATGCTATGATCCATACACCTCCTCACCAAACTTGTCACCTAAAACCACAACCAAACAATAGGAATGAGGAGTATGATTATCCATAATAAGAAACAAACCAATGATAGAATAGTGAAACTGAACGTTACCATACCTTCGGTGCCCTAGAGGTCACCTTCACCCACTGCACAAAGTGGATACCAAACAAAAAACAAACAGAGAAAATGACCAAAGTACATCGTGAGCGAAGCCCTAAGCTTGGGCCTCCATGAACTCCAAGGCACATTAATGGCACCATCCTGGTGTCCATTATCCACGCTAAAACCCACATCTCTATAGTTTGTAAATGACACATTATCATTGCCACCTTTTCCATTTGCATAATGTTAAAACCCCAATGTGAACATTTATACCATGGTATATATTCGCTACCCCATAGTTTAATGCAGGGTATAGGTATTATATGCGTGGTGTATATTAGGCTTAAATCCTTAAACCATTGTGTATTCTTTTCCCTAAGCATTAATCTTAGAACCATGGCATATGAATTATTCCATGGAACCATTGTTTTCATAGAACCAAGAATTGATCATTAAACAAGGGTTGGTAAACCTGCCAAGAGAAATAACAAGATATGTGAATACCCTTAATAAAATAAATATGAAATACATCTAGGTCAAAACACGAACAATTGACCAGTAACTCATAATGAATAATAAGCGCCACTTAGATAAGTAGTCTAGGTCTTAAAAGGAATAATCATGGAAATTATCTTGTCACTAAACCAAGTATGTACGAATCAATAATAATTGGTAGGTGTCGCTAGCCACGAGGGTAAGTACACATGCATGTAAATAAGTTAAGAGTGCCTTAGTTCAAATTGAACTAAGTAATCCCACTAGACAAGTAGAAACTTTACCTCTCAATCAGTGACATTGGAGAACTAGTCCCACCACTCCACCCACTTAGTTCCAAAAACAAAGTTAAGTTAGAACCATGTAAATCACAACTAAAACTACGCAGAAATGAACGAAGTATATAATCAAACAATTACACATACACTGCAATGTAAACATATGTGAATAGCTTAGTAATCATATTTACGACATCATAATGTAAAATGTAGTAACAAACATAACTGAAAGAAGGAAGTAAAACGTAAGAACCACTTACGATAAATAAGTGGTACATTTAGTGCACATTAATTATATTCCGCAAGTCCAATAATGTCCATGCCTAGGTAGTTTATACTAGCCTAATGATTTTTTTTTCAATTTGTGGGGACATTACGATTACTCACCCCAAGCAAATATCTTATTCAGGTGAAGGTCTTCTCTGTGAAAGCCTTGGTAAAAATATCAGCAGTTTGCTTTGTGGATGGGAAATACTGTAGTGAGATCACCTTGTCATGCACTAAGCCCCGAATGAAATGTATGTGTATCTAAATATTATTTGTCCTATGCCTATGAACAAGATCAATAAATATTTTGATGGCAATTTTATTTTCCAGCCAAAGTTTGGTTGGAGAATAAATTGTGACACCAAATTTTTGAATATTTCCCTGCAACGAAACACACTGTGTAGCAGCATTGACTACTTCCTTGTACTCGGCCTCTGCTGATGAAAGTGAAATAGTGTGTTGTTTCTTAATTGAAAAAAAAAATGGGACCTTCAATAACCATAAATACAAAACCTAAATTTGACTTCCTTTCAGTGGCATCTCCAGCCCAATCTGAATTAGAAAATCCAACCAGTTGAAGTGAGTTACTAGCTGTGTAGTGCACCCCGAAATTGTTATACCCTGGACATATTGAAGAATTATTTTCATTCCATCCAATGGATCTCATGTGGCTGGTGCATATGTATTTCTATATCACTTACATAACAAGACAAATTAGGTATTGTGTGAGTGACATAGAGCAAGCTTCCCACTAGTTTCCTGTAGAGTGTAATATCTACCAATGGAGAATTACCAAATTCATGCATTTTGATGCTAGAAAGAAAGGGAGACTTGGCCAAATTACACTCATCCATGAATCAGGTATGAATAATACTGTGGTTGACTCAACTTGATTCCCCTTTCACTTTGCTCAATTTCCAAGCCCAAAAATTTTCTTAGCAATCCTAGGTCGGTTATGGCAAATTCACTATGCAAAGATGCCTTGATTGAACCAATTGAATTGGTACAAATATATTTAATTATAAGATCATAAACATAAATATAAATAACCTGAAAAATACCATCATGTTGCTTCAAATAAACATTAGGGTCTGATTTTCATTTAGTGAAACCAATAGAGCAAAAAGGCATCCATTTTTGCATACCAAGCCCCGGGGGCTTGCTGAGTCCATACAATGATTTATTCAACCTACATACCAGTGAAGGATCCTCTTGGAAACCTTTAGGTTTATGCATATATATCTATTCCTATAGCTCACCATGCAAGAAATAACTTTTAACATCCATGTGGTGAACTTGCCAACCTTTACTAGCTGCCATTGCAAGAACCAGTCTTATGGAGTCCATCTTTGCAACCAATGCAAAGGTCTCTGTGTAATCAACACCATGAACCTGAGAATAGCCCTTAGAAACTAATATTTCCTTATGTTTCAGGTCTGAACCATCAGCAGCAATTTTTTTTCAGAATACCCACTTGCATTAGACAAGCTTCCTCTTGGGAGGAAGGGGAACCAATTCCCATGTTTTGTTCTCTTGGAGGGACTGAAATTCTTCTTCCATCGCTGATTTCCATATTGGGTCATTACAAGCCTGATGATGTGTTTGAGGATCAAACCCAATTAGCATATAACATTTCTCATCATGAGAACTATCACTTTCAAAGGAAGCACTACTAGTTTGTGATCTAGTCTTCCTAGGCTCATGGGGATTGCTTGCCGATTCCCCAGCAGCTTGAATTATTTTTTCAGCCCAATTGGGCCATGATGGTGACTCATATATAGAAATATAATATTTATACATATTTATATGAGACATTTCAGAAAAAACAAAGCATGTATCATCACTTACATCTTCAAATGGTTGAGGAGAGGAGCATTCCCCGAGTGCAAGCTCGAAATCATGAATTGGCTCTTCTCCAAATTTAAAAATTCTTTCAACAAATGTCTTGAAAGTGGAAGTTTCAAAGAGTTTGTAGCCTCTATTATCCTCACCACACCAAAATATAATGCACTCCTTGATATGTGGCTGTAACGCCTTCCTATTTTCAAAAGGATTCTAGCCCATTCTCTAGTTTCGAAAATCATGAAATTTGAGACATTTGGATTTTGACCAAACCATGCCTTGTAAGGTGACTTTGATTTTACTAATTTGTGCAAGGCTCTATTTTTTATGTGTGTGACACAACTAATGGCCTCATCCCATAGTTTGGGACTTAGATCCCTTGCTTCTATCATGCAAGTGGCCATCTCCTTGAGAGATCTATTCTTCCTCTCGCCTCACACCATTTTGTTGTGGTGTGTAGGGAGTTGAGTGTTTCATTTGGATTCCACACTCCTAAAAAAGCTGTTGTAGGTTCTTGTTTACATCCTCTTTCCCGTTATCAGTCCTAAGGACTTTAATCTTATGCCCACTATGATTTTCTACCAATTCCTTGCAAATATTCAAGAGTTCAAACACCTCAGAATTCAATTTGAGTAAGTACACCCAACAAAATCGAGAGTAATCATCTATGAATGTAAGTACATACCTTGATCCACCATACTATGGAGTGGAAAATGGACCAATCAAAACTGAATGCACCAAACCAAGTGGTTTTGTTGCTATCCTTGCCCTCCCCTAATCATAACTTTGCTCAGGATACTTCTCAACTACACACCCAATGCATGCTCCATTTGATGATATGATTTGTGGAAGTCCTTCCACTACCTCATCTATGTGTAGTTCCTAGAGGTACTTGTAGTTCATATGACCAAAAATCTCATGCCATAGCTTAGAAACCTCATTGGCATGTGAGAGAAGTGCTTGGTCACTGGAAGTGGGGAGGAAGTTAGAAAAATTTTACATCCTCTCATTGTGGTCTGCATACCCAATTGCAATGACTTGGTACGATTGATATTTATGAAATCTCTACCATGTATGGAGTAAAGGTCACTCTCTTTGCATCTCCTATATGGGTCATCTAATAGACTGACAAAAAATTTGCTGCAAGGTCTAGTACATACAATACATCATCGAAGTATCCATGCTCTAAGTCAATCCTCCCAATCCCCCTAGTATGGATTTCTGAATCATCCCCCATTCGAGCTGTTGGTCCAGTATTTGAATACATGGAGAAGAAAAGTTTTTTATTGGCTACCATGTTCCTGGAATCCCCCGAATCAATGATAAAAGATGAAGAGTTAAAGGTACATTCTACCAAAGAATGGCATTTCTCCTTGCTTTAATTTGAACTGGAGGTTCCATCCTTTTTCCTTGTGCTATCAAGGATTGGAATGTTCTTCTTCTCCAGCATTTACTCCATGGTTTTAATGGTATTTTTCATGCATGAGCTCTCTCTATTCCATCCCTTATGGAAATAGGTACATTTTATCTTCTCTTTTCCCCTCCTTGGAAGAATTCAAACTTCCATCACTGGATATGGATTTTTCTAGTTTCTTCTTCTCTCGCACATTCAAATTCTTGAGCTTGGGCTTGCCCTTTGAGGAATTTGAAACTCCCATAGATAAGGCCTTATCCTTGGTATTTATGATGCCCTTTTGGAATAGCTTGTCTTTCTCCTAAGTTAGTTACTCCATGAAGCTAGCTAGACTTAGCATTTTCCAGTTTCGAAATGTTAACATGTTGGAGTGAAATGTTCTCACAAAAACTGGGAACTATGGCACCAACTTCGAATGAAATGACAAAATCAATTGTTCCTCTTTCCTCTCAATGCGACATTTCTTCAATTGCAAGACAAGTGACTTAAACTTGGTAAAGAAGTCCAGGATTGTGTCAAAGTGTGCTGGACTCAAGACGATAAGCTCATTCTCAAGCTAGTGACCACATAGTTCATCATTTTTCCCAAACAATGTCTCTAGTTTTATCCAGACCTCATTGGGTTTTTCCAAACTGTCAATGTTGAACAAGATCTCTCTTGAGATGCTCAGACACAACAATCCATATGCCTCATCCAATCTGTTGAAGTACTTGGCTTTCTCAAGAGCAGAGTTTGGCTCCACCTCAATGCCCATAGTAACTCTATAAATCCCTTTGTCTCTCAACCAAATCACCATATCTTCCTTCCATTCAAAGAAGTTGAAAGGTTTTAGCAATATGTGGGTAGCTTCCTTTTCTTCCTGCGCAATTGGTGATGAATTTTTGGTTGATGTCCTGCAAAACAACTCGATTTTATCTGGAATTTCATTAACTAACGCTGCTCAAGACATTATGAATTGATATACAAATAAATAATATCTAATAGGGTTCGATACCATGTGATAAATTTGAACCACAAGAGAATAAATGAGTGTTATCAAAGCTCACAAATCAAATTTGGTGCGAAAACCAGCAAAAATCATGAATTGAGAAGTAATTTACACACACAAATGTGAACAGAACCAGGATAATTCTATATGTCTAACATTAAAACATGTTATTATTATGTTTATATTACATTTGGATATTTTCACAAGGATTTGGGATCCCAATGTGAGTGTAAAAGTCAAAATTTCCAAACTTGCATCAATCACGCCCCAAATCATCACAAACAACCACAGATTGCTGACTAGACATGTATGAGATGATGTGGGTCAATGATTACACCTTGGTATGTGTGTGTGTGGAAATATGGGTGGTTTAGAGTCTCAAGGTGGCATTAAAAGCACCAAATCAAGCAAAAAATGGACAAAATCCACCTCTAGCGCTCCTAGTCAACCAAGTTGTCCACATTCAATGAATGGGAGTGCACCAACAATGATGAGGGAACACATGTGTCTGGTTGATTAAGTTGGAGTGCTCATGTGGGTGTTAAAGCCCCAATTTGACTTGGCATTTGTCCAACTAAGCACCCCTATTCCACCACATATTCTATTAATGCAAAAATTGAAATAAAATTGACTAAGTAGTGTAACTAAGGTTTTAGTGAGTTGGATTACTATTCTAACAATTCGTGAAACTGAAGAAGAAAAAAAATGGACATTGTGATTCAGATGGTTGAGGTTATCAAGGCATTGAAAATTTCAGACGATAGATTGGAATGTGGAGAAGAAGATATGTTGGATTGCAGAGCTGTAATAGAATATCTCAGAAGAGAACGACTGGAAGCTGAAATATCCAAATGGGATATGGAATCTACAGTCGCATATCTAACAAAATTAAATTCCTTTGTGGATATAAACTTGGAGAAACTATAAACAGATGTCTGATCTATTATGCATCGTATTTAGAGATACCTATTTATGATAGTGTTTTTAGAAAATAGTTAATGCCAATTCAGTGTATGGTCTCTTGTATAATATTTTAGATTTTATATCTTTATTTTGTTTAGAACTCCTCTTCTACATTTCATAAGCTCCGGCATAATAATTTTTTTCCCTAAATTTCTTTCTAAAAAAAACTACATAAATCGCAATTGGAAATCTCATTCCTGAAAACAATATCAAGACATACTTTTTTCGCTTAACGCTAATTTCTTTTTATTAAGTCACTCCCAACAACAATCAATGATGAAACAAGTGCAACAACAACATGTATCAAATTGCATTCTATTTTCCGAACTCAAACTTATTTCTGCACGTTATGTTTTTTTCTAACTTCTCACGAGTTTTGTACTAATATTTTTTTAGATTCAGAGACGATCACATTTTGTTGTTGAAGTGATTTTTCAAGAATCACAAAAATTTTGAGAAACATGCTTTGATAGATAGGATGAGGGAGTTGTTACTCATGGCGTTTGCTGATAAACATCATGACGGTTGATGTTACGCAAAAACCATTCATAAACCCATTTGTGTCATGAATGTTTACCCCCATTTTCCTTCAACCCACATTAGTCATCCATATTGAAGGCCACTTTCCACTGCCTTATCAGTCACAACTTCACACATGCCTATATTTTTCTGATTCGCATACATTTTTTCCTTCGTTTTCCATTCATGTTTTCCTTCTGAATAAAATCAGCTCCCTTTCCATAATTACATTGCCTTGATTTCCTTTCCATAAACCCTGTCACTACTGAGATATTTCTTATATTCCTACCAATATTTTTGTAAAAACTCGCATTGAGTGATGTGGGATTCCTTAAGGCAAACCTTTCAACAAGTCTAGCCCCATTGACCTTAGCACCTTATCTGGGATATAGACTAGAGTCCTTTTTGAGTACCTAGAGGGTTGCATGCCTTAATAGTGAGATCTCTTGCTAACAATCATGGGAATACGTCAATGTCCCTTGATCGTCAGATCTTGCAAGTGGCTCGACATCAACACATCGATTCCCACTTCGCAATATGTACTAGGGTACATTGGCACTCATTAACATAAATGGTGATTTTCCTAGAATTGGTTAATGACATTCATCAATGGTCAATAATCCAATGATTTCTCTTCATGCTTGACATTGACACATCCATTCACATAATTAGAATTGTACCACTGGGTTTGTAGCGGGTGAAGACTATACACTTTTTCTTGGATCCCTCAGCAGTTACAACAACACGACTTCAGCTACATGAGAGCACTACAATTCCTCTTTCATACTCCCTCTATTCCATGATTCATCAACAATGGTTCAGATCCCTCCACTTCACATTCTCTGATTCAAAAATTATAGCAGTTCTAGTTACATCAGTTGAACTTGCAACTATAGTAGTAGTCACGTTTCACATGATCTTGCAGTAGTAACATGTTCCATGCTCCAGCAGCTGCATCAGCCATATTCCTATTGCATAGTTCATCACCGATTTGGGTAAGTCGAGGTATGTTATTTTCTAAACTTTAATCATTTAATTTCTTAACTGCTAGCAATGAATCATTTGGAAAATTACCTCATCATGCTCCATTTCCTTTTCACTTCCATGACCTGCACCAAGTTTCATGGGGACATGCAACCAATTCAGTTTGAAAGGGGGAACTATATTCACTACATATTCACTACCATTATCCCATTTTTCATCTCATTTACCATTCATCAACATTTCTTTTCCAACAAAACTTTATCTCACTTTGATTCATAAGCATTGATATACATATTGGCATGATTCTTAAAGATAAAAGGATTTTCTTATGCACATTGATAGCTTATCATTTCCAGTGAGTGTATAGTTAAATTATTATTGTAGCTAGAAAATAGGTAATGAAATGAATGTTGTTAACACAAGAACCAACATTCTTTGTATTCATGGTTGTCACACAAGAACCAACCATAAGAAAATGGAGTTGTTACTCATGTATCTAAAACCTTGGAAACATTCATTGTTAAAAAGACATTATCAATCAAATCCATAGTTCAGATGCCAAAATTTCTCAAGAATATCCATGCAAGGTTGTATGAGGACATGCAAAATGTTCAGTTGCGGAGGATGTTGGGACTCAGAAATGTCATATTTCCATCCACTCTACCTTTCGTTATTCTTCACATTTGATCGTCCCATTAACCTTTCATTATACCATTTCCTTACATATATTTGGGTTTCACCTTATTATTTTCCACTTTATTCATTTTAGGATTAAAAAGGAATTTATGAATAAATGTTATAAATTAACATGTTTTTCATATATATCTCAAAAATGTGTGAGATTTGTAATGTGTAGGAATTAATACAAAAAGAATTCTCAAATATCTCCTCCACCATTTCAAGGAGATAGTTATTCAAATAATATTCCAAGGAGAAGATCATGGATATTTGGTTGGAATATCTTATCTAGGATTTGTGAGAAACATGTGGAGGATTTGTGACAAACATGTGGAGGATTTGAAAGGATCTTATCTTGTAATAATGGGAAATTAGTTGAGAGTAGTTGAGAGAATAGTGGATCTTAATTATGAGATGGTTATCTTATATTCAAGGCTCTATTGTATAAAGGATAGTGTCCTCTCTCCATTTGGGGGTAGTCTTGAGTAGTTTTTTATTAGTCTTGGTTAGTCTAAGATTGTAGAAGTTAGTTTAGACATTGTAATTTGGAGAAGGGGATTCTTAGCTTTGATTCTTAGTTTGATTTATTATTTCATTATTGTTTCATGATTTCTCATTTTATTCTTGTAATATAATTTGAGATATATTTATTGTGTGAGCTCACATATGTTGTTTGTCGTTAAACTCTTCACATGTTGTATTGATTTTCCTTCACGCAAATTTCCATTCCTAGATTAGTTTGATTTCAGAAATTTCAATTCAAAAGTATGTTTCATATTATTAGATTAGTTGATATATTAGATTAGTTCCACTTTGGTCCTGCAAATATAGTGCGTGTGCTTTGTAAGCATACGAACCTCAGATTGACAAATTAAATGGTTGGGAAAGTACTGCAACGCAATTTAAATGACATTAATTTAACCCAACAGTATTGTTGATGAAGGAGCATCAGTTAGAATTTTTTCTTCTTATGCTTGGCGAGGCATGAGATCTCCCATCCTTGTGTCAACAAATAATTAGTTACTAGTGTTTGATAGAAGAACTAGTATAGCCTTGGGAATTCTTGCTCAAACACCTATTACTTTGGGTGGAATACCTTCTTAGTTGAATTCATTGTGATTGAATACCCCTTGTACTTCAATATGCTCCTTGGGAATGCTTATGTTTATGCCATGCAAGTTGTGGTGTCAACATTCTTTCATGTGATGTACTTTAATCATGGCGAAGAAATTGTCACTATTGATCAGTTGTATTTTGTTGATCCCTCTCCTGACCCAACTAGACACCGGTTTTTTCCTTTATTGATTCCCAATGTCTCGATAGACACTACCCCTCCATGGGTAAGTTATGTTTCCTCATATCTCTCATGTTCAATTGCTACTAAGGATAATCCAGTGTGTTCATGTTTACCTTCCTGGGACTCGGTCCTGACAATTGACTAGGTGATCCATCATATATAGATTGTGGGGCCTTCTTTCCACTCTATTGATCCAACTAAAATTTTATACATGTGTCCTATATGGGATGGTCTCCTTTCATCTGATGAAATATTCATGGAGTCCTTGATACAGTATGACATTTTTTTGTATATTTGTTCATTTTTTATTAAGTCTAACCTTGATTTGCTTCATAAACCTGATCTTTCCATTGATCAATATTCTTGTGTTGATCTTGTTGATTGTTTGGAATCTCCCTTTGATCAGCAAGTCAGTGATCCTGATGAGTTTTATTTTTATAATGAATTTTTCAACTCATGTGATACTGAGTTTGTTCCTGTAGACTCTATCTCCCTTGTTGATTTTTTATTTTCTTCTGAAGTTGATATTATTGATCATAAACCCTCAAACCTTGGATTTATAGATTCTTTTTTGCTCGATTCTTCCTTGAATACACCTTATGTAGAAGATAGAAAAGTTGCATGTGTTTCTTCCAAAGTGACTGACATTGTATCTTTTCTTCTCAATATGATGTTGATGTTGTTGTTTCTTGGAGACATGAAGTTGGATTCACAATTGTTTACTGAACTTGTCTTGTTGTTAAATTTGGAGATGCATTTACATGTACCATGCTTGCGCTTATGAGCCTGATGTCGGCTTCCCTCATCTCTTCTCTCATCATCGCTTAGCCTTGTGCCATTTTTCCTTTGCAACTTGACACCTTTTACCTTGAGTAGATATTCCCCGAGTGTCTTTATATTGCTCATGTTCCTTTCATTATGCTTAGGTTTATTCCTTTCACTTGGAACTAGTTTCCCCCGCCTTTGACACTTGTCTCCTTGCATTTAGAGCATTCTTTCTTCTCTCCTTCGAGCTCATTAAAAAAAGTAAGGAGGCCATGAGTTGACTTTTATGGACTCGTTAAAACTTCACGGGAAAGACATGGAGTTATATTTAAGCTCTGGGATGACTCCTTAAAATTGACTAGATTGTTGAGTAATCTTGTTTGTTCAGACTCGTGAAGGTAAATTGAACAATCAATTACATTGGTGGTAGGTTATCTCTTTCTTGGACCATGTACATTACTTACTAGAAAGGAAGACTCTCTTTTATGCAGAATTGAGAAGAGTATCTTTAGGAATAGGTTTATCTCATTTCTGAACCTGGAGGAATAAACTTATGGAAAAGGACCCTTTTCGAGCTTAGTTTTCTCTTTTTCATCCTCTAGACCTAAACATGAAAATATTCCCAGCGTACTTTATGTATTTGTCATGCTCGCTAAACTCTAAGAACAAGGCATTGAGTTTACTGCTGTATGTACAATTCTCATGAATAAATGGAAATTTACGAGTGATCTATATTTCCTTCACACTCATTAAAACTAGCGCATTCTACCACTTATGAAGGAGTGTCGGCTTGGTGATAGTTTACACCTTTTTTGGCCTTGCCGACTAACTACAGAAAATAAATACCTTAGTTCACCTAGGCTAAGAGAGTTCTCCTCTGTATTTTTTTTCACTTTTTTGGAATTAGGAGACTAAATTTACAAAAACATCCCCCCCTAAAGTCTTATTTGGATTTTTCAGACTCTCAAAACTATGAAAAAACCGTCGAGCGTTCACTAATTTGGGCTCATAAATTCCACAAATCAATGCTTTATCAAGCATTCTTATGTTTCTTATTTGAGCTTGTCAAATATAAACAAGGTCTCAGGTTTTATTTCTTGGACTCATTAAACCTTTACAAGAAAGAGGAAAGGAAATTTCATTCACATGTTTTTTACATCATGGAAATAGCTATTGTTTCCTTGAACAAAGCACCAATTTTGATTCTATCAATAGCTGGCTCTTAGATTTTTACCTTATATTGATTCAAATTTTCTTACTCCAACTGTTGGTTTCTTTTCCAATTATATGGGGAATCTGTCAATGTCTCCTACATTGTAGATTTGTGTCATTGTTTCTTTTGTTTCAGAGTCTTCCCAATTCAATTTTTTGCCATGTTAAATGTTTAAGGATTAAACCTTTGTCGGTCATTCTATAGTTTCCTTTACCTTTTGTGTCGACCATTCCTTGGTCTCAGTTCATTACATCATGTCCTCGATGGGTCTTGTCATAAAAATTTGTACCATCTCTTGATTTGTCATTCTTTGAATTACCTCATGTTGGATGATGAAGGATGACTTAATTCCTTCCTTCCAACAGATCTCTTCCTATCGATCGCAACACATCTTTCCCCAAGAATGAGATTTAGAGTTTATGATAGTACCTTGGGGATTGTAGTCATCAGTGGAAATTTTCCTCTCTATTGGGTAGTGGGAATACCTTAATGTCTCATATTCGATGTATTCTTCAGGTGTTCAACTTCAAGTCCTTGTATTCACACTTGTTAGAATGTACTAGGTACCTTGGGGACCATTTTCATTAATGGTGATTTCCCTCACATTTGTTAACACTTCTCATCAATGTATAGTAATCAAATGATTTACTCCATATTTGACTTCATCTCCTTTATACGCATGGTTAGAATTTGTACCTTTGGGAGTTTTGGATTGACTACCTTGGGTCGACAGTAGCATCATAATTTTTTTCTATTTCTCGAGTTGCGCAATAAATTGTCAAACTTCATATGACATGTGCTGAGACATAGATCCACCATGTATTCTTGTGGCTATGATCGACTATCGAGCATGGATCCACCTTGTTCATTTGTGTCCATGAATCCTTTAGATTTGATATGGATCCTTTTTTCATATTATGCAACCATGATAGTTGCATCAGTTATACATATATTGGATACGCCTATATCCTTATGGTGATCATTTTTATATGGACGTGTGTGTCCCAGAGATCAGTTTTGTCTAATCATGATTCTTCCTTCCATTCAAAGAAGTTTAAAGGTGTTAGAAATATGTGGGTATCTCCCATTTCTTCCTACGCAACTCGTGATGAATTTTTGTTGGATGTCCTGCAAAACAACTCGATTTTATCTGGAATTTCACTAACAAACGCAACTCAAGACACTATGAATTGATCTGTAAATCAATAATATCCAATAGGATCTGATACCATGTGATAAATTTGAACCACAAGATAATATAGGAGCGTTACCGAAGCTCACAAATCAAATTTGGTGCAAAAACCAGCAAAAATCATGAATTGAGAAGTAATTTACACACACAAATGTGAACAGAACCAGGATAATTTTATCTGTCTAACATTAAAATATGTTATTATCAGGTTTATATTACATTTGGAAATTTTTTCAAGGATTTGGGTGCCCAATGTGAGTGTATAAGTAAAAATTGCCAAACTTGCATCAATCCCCCCTAAGTGGGCCAATCACGCCCCAAATCATCCCAAAAAGCCACTGATTGCTGACTAGACATGGATGAGATGATGTGGGTCAATTATTACACCTTGGTATGCATGTGTGTGGAAATATGGATGATTTAGAGTCTCAAGGTGGCATTAAATGCACCGAATAGCGCCAAAAATGGACAAAATCCACCTCTAGCGCTCCTAGTCAACCAAGTTGTCCACATTCAATGAATGGGAGTGCACCAGCAATGATGAGGGCACTATTGTTTCTGTTTTACTGAGTTGGATTGCTCATATGGGTGTGAAAGCCCCAATTTGACTTGGCATTTGTCCAACTAAGCACCCCTAGTCCACCACATAGTGTATTAAAGCAAAAATTGCAATAAAATTGACTAAGTAGTGTAACTAAGGTATTAGTGAGTTGGATTATTTTTCTAACAATTTGCAAAACTAAATAAGAAAAAAAGGAGATTGTGATTCGTATGGTTGAGGTTATCAAGGAATTGAAAATTGCAGACGATAGATTGGAATGTGGAGAAGAATATATGTTGGATTGCAAAGCTGTAATAGAAGATCTTAGAAGAGCACGACTGGAAGCTAAAAGAGCCAAATGGGGTATGGAATCTGCAGTCATAGATCTAAGAGAATTAAATCCATTTTTGGATATAAACTTGGAGAAACTGTAAACAAACGTCTGAACTATTATGCATCGCATTTAGAGATACCTATTTCTGATAGTGTTGTTAGAAAATAGTTAATTCCAATTCAGTGTATGGTATCTTGTCTAATATTTTAGATTTTAGATCTTTAGTTTGTTGAGAAATCCTCTTCTACGTTTCATAAGCTCTAGCATAATAAATTTTTCCCTGAACTTCTTTCTAAAAAAAAAGCTGCATAAATCGCAATTGGACATCTCATTCCTGAAAACAATATCAAGACATGATTTTTTCTCTTAATGCTAATTTATTTTTCTTAAGTCACTTCATGCCACGATCGATGATGAAACAAGAACAACAATAACATGTATCAAAATGCATTTTATTTTTCGCACTCATACTTATTTCTGCATGTTATATTTTTTTCAAACTTCTCATGAATTTTCATGCAGGATTTGTACTAATATTTTTTTAGGTTGAGAGACAATCACATTTTGTTGTAGAAGTGATTTTTCAAGAATCACAAATATTTTGAGAAACATGCTTTGATAGATAGGATGAAGGAGGTGTTACTCATGATGTTTGCTGATAAACACCATGACGGATGATGTTACAAAAAAACCATTCATAAACCCATTTGTGTCATGAATATTTACCCCCATTTTCCTTCAACCCACATTAGTCATCCATATTGAAGTCCAATTTCCACTGCCTTATCAATTACAACTTCACACATGCCGATATTTTCTGAGTCGCATACATTTTTTCCTTCTTTTTCGATTCATGTTTTCCTTCTGAATAAAATAAAATCTCTTTCCATGATTACATTGCCTTGATTTCCTTTTCATAAACCCTGTTGCTACTGATATCTTTCTTATATTCCTACCAATATTTTTGTAAAAAATTGCATTGACTGAGCTGGAGTGCTCATGTGGGTGCGAAAGCTCCAATTTGACTAGGAATTTTTCCTACTAAGCACCCCTAGTCCACCAAATAGTATATTAATGAAAAAATTGCAATAAAATTGACTAAGTAGTGTAAATAAGGTATTAGTGAGTTGGACTACTGTTCTAATAGTTCACGAAACGGAAAAAGAAAAAAATGGAGATTGCGATTCGAATGGTTAAGTTTATCAATGCATTGAAAATTGCAGACAATAGATTGGAATGTGGATAAGAAGATATGCTAGATTGTGGAGCAGTAATAGAAGATCTCAGAAGAGCACGATTGGAATCTAAAAGAGCCAAATGGGATCTGGAATCTGCAGTCAGAGATCTTAGAGAATTAAATATGTTTGTGGATATAAACTTGAAGAAACTGTAACCATACGTCTGATCTATTAGGGATCGTATTTAGAGATACCTATTTCTGATAGTTTTGTTAGAAAATAGTTAATTCCAATTCAATGTATGGTCTCTTGTATAATATTTTAGATCTTTATTTTGTTGAGAACTCCTCTTCTATGTTTCATAAGATCTGGCATAATAAAATTTTCCCTAAATTTCTTGCTAAAAAAAAACTGCATAAATTTCAATTGTACATCTCACTCCTCAAAACAGTATCAAGACATGCCTTTTTTGCTTGATGCTAATTTCTTTTTCTTAAGTCACATCACACAACGATCGACAATGAAACAAGCGCAACTGCAAGATGTATCAAAATGCATTTTATTTTCCGCACCCATATTTCTTTTTGCATGTTATGTTTTTTTTAACTTCTCACGATTTTTCATGCAGGATTTGTACTGCTCATGTTCCTCTAGTGTCTTTATATTGCTCATGTTCCTTGCAGTATGCTTAGGTTTATTCCTTGCACTTAGAACTAGTTTCTCCCACCTCTAACACTCTTCTCCTCACATTTAGAGCATTCTTTCTTCTCTCCTTCTAGCTCGTTAAAAAATGTAAGGAGGTCGCGAGTTGACTTTTCTGAGCTCGTTAAAACATTCATGAGAAAGATATGGAGTTATATTTTAGCTCTGGGATGACTCCTTAAAATTGACTAGATTGTTGAGTAATCTTGTTTGTTCAGACTCATTAAGGTAAATTGAAGAATCGCTTACATTGGTGGTAGGTTATCTCTTTCTTGGACCATGTACATTACTTACAAGAAAGGAAAACTCTCTTTTATGCAAAATTAAGAAGAGTATCTTCAGGCATAGGTTTATCTCTTTTCCGGACTTGGAGGACAAAGCTTATGAAAAAGGACCCTTTTCGAGCTTATTTTTCTATTTTTCATGCTTTGGACCTAAACATGAAAATATTCCGAGCATACTTTATGTCCTTTTAGTGCTCGCTAAACTCTAAGAACAAAGCATTGAGCTTACTATTGTGTTTACAATTCTCGTGAATAAATGGAAATTTCTGAGTGATCTAGCTTTCCTTTACACTCATTAAAATTAGAGCATTCTTCGACGTATGAAGGAGCGTTGGCTTGGTGATAGTTACACCTTTTTTGGACCTTGCCAAATAACTACAAAAAATGAATACCTTAGTTCACCTAGGCTAAGAGAGTTCTCCTCTGTATTTTTTTAAAAAAATTTGGAATTAGGAGACTAAATTTACAAAAATTCCCCCCCTAGAGTGTTATTTGGGTTTTTTAGACTCTCGAAACTATGAAAACACCACCGAGCATTCACTAATTCGGGCTCATAAATTTCACAAATCAATCCTTTATCAAGAATTCTTCTCTTTCTTCTTTGAGCTTTTCAAAAATCAAGAAGGTATCAAGTTTCATTTCTTGGACTCATTAAACCTTTACAAGAAAGAGGGAAGGGAAGTTCATTCACATGTTTTTTACATCATGGAATCAAATCTTGTTTCCTTGAACAAAGCACCATTTTTGAGTCTATCAACAGTTGGTTCTCAGATTTCTACCTTATCTCGATTCAAATTTTCTTACTCCTCCTGTTGGTTTCTTTTCAAATTATATGGGGATTCTGTCAATGTCTCCTACATTGCATATTTTTGTCGTTGTTCCTTTTGTGCCAAAATATTCCTAATTCAATTTTTTGTCATGCTAATTGTTTAAGGATTAAACCTTTGTTGGCCATATTTTAGTTTCCTTGACCTTTTGTGTCGACCATTCCTTGGTCTCAGTTCATTACATCATGTCTTTCATGGGTCTTGTCGTAAAACATTGTCCAATTTGTTGATCTGTCATTCTTTGAATTACCTCGTGCTGGATGATGAAGGATTCCTTAACTCCTTCCTTCCAATGGATCTCTTCATATCGATTGCAACACATATTTCCCCATGAATGAGATTTAGATTTTAGCATAGTACCTTGGTGATTACAGTCATCAATGACAATTTTCCTCTCTATTGGGTGTGGGAATACCTTAATGTCTCATACTTGATGGATTCTTCAGGTGTTCGACTTCAAGTCCTTATATTCACACTTGTTAGAATGTACTAGGTAACTTGTGGACCATTTTCATTAATGGTGATTTCCCTCACATTTGTTAACAATTCTCATTGATGAATGGTAATCAAACGATTTCCTCCATATTTGAGTTCATCTCCTTTATTCGCATGGTTGGAATTCGTACCTTTGGGAAGTTTGGATTGAACACCTTGGGTCGACAATAGCATCATCATTTTTTTCTATTTCCCACATTGTGCAATAAATTGTCACACTTCATACGACATGTGTTGAGACATAGATCCACCTTGTATTCTTGTGGCTATGATCGACTCTTGAGCATGGATCCACCTTGTTCATTAGTGGCCATGAATCCTTTAGATTTGATATGGATCCTTTTTTCATATTATGTGACCATAATAGTTGCATCAGTCATACATATATTGGATACACCTATATCCTTATGGTGATCATTTTTATATGGACGTTTATGTCGTAGAGATCAGTTTTGTCTATTATTTATCTCTCTTTCAGGTCTGTCTGTTCGAGCCTTTCGATCTTGGATTCTTTGTTGTCTCCATACGTTGTTGTTTCCTTTATAATGTATTTTGGCTATAATATCCTCCTATAGCCTAATACATTAGGGGGCATCTATTATATCCCAAAATGAGAAACTCTCTTCCTATGACCACTTTCCCATGATTCGTCGCATGTCGACACTTCCATGATGACACTTCATGAAAGTCACTGAAAAAACACCTAACTTGGAAGAGCCATATACGGATTTATGTAACTCCATTTGACCCCTTCTCTAAGCCGTCATTACTCCTGTATTCACAAATTTTGTTACTGAAGCCTTCAATTTCGAATTTCATTCATGATTGTTGTCACTACAACCCCCAAATTTGTCTTGTAAATGTCAAAAAATCGATGTTTCTTGAATCTTGGGTAGTTGTGGTACTTCTGCAACTAACTCCTTCGGTTGTAACTACTTTATATTTGACCCTATCTCTTTAGAAATGTATAAATAGAGGTAGATAGGTCCATGATAAGGGACTTGAATCTTTTCATTTTTATGCTAGAGGAATTGGGACTCATTCCCCCCCACCTGTTCCCTAGAAGTCATCTCCTTGTGTTGCAGAGCTTGGAGGTTGAGTTCTTTGGAGAAGAGAAAGAGAAGAACCAG
Organism: Pseudotsuga menziesii; assembly: GCA_001517045.1. Classification (NCBI taxonomy): domain Eukaryota; kingdom Viridiplantae; phylum Streptophyta; class Pinopsida; order Pinales; family Pinaceae; genus Pseudotsuga; species Pseudotsuga menziesii. The sequence continues at coordinate 124,130 of LPNX010548881.1, forward strand.
ATGAAGGTTTCATGAGGTGCTTCACTTGAAGAGAAGGTATATTTGTACTTCTTTCATTTTTAATAAAGATGTGATTTCCTTCTTCTTCCCAAATCACTGTCTAATGTATGTTATAATTTTTTTTATCAGATGTTTATGATAATGATATTAGGTTTTCATGTTTCTTTGATTATTATTGATTTACATTTAGTCATATTGGTTTGAGGAAGGTATAATTCATTTTGCGGGTCTCTTTGTTCAAGACAAGCAAGAGGATGAATTAAATAGAAAGGTTATGATGGTAGATTTCCTTTGGAGATCTTGGAGCAGAAGAACTTAGTTCCTTGGCTAGCATAGGAGGAATCGTATCAGATACTGGTTGTAGTCTTCCATCACTTTTTTATCAATAAAGAGAGACTTTCTTACAATTGATGTCTTTGTACTCTTATATGTTATGATTTTTGAATTGTCTTGTTATCTTATTGCAAGCATATTATTTCATTAATATTCTATATAACATCTAAGATATTGTCGGAAGGATTGTCTCTTTGCAGGTGTGAAGATTCCCTAGAAGCTGTTGTAGGATTTGGATTGAAGAATAAAGCTAGGATCAACCTCCATAAATAAGGTACACTTACTTTCTTCCTTATTTCTCTGTCAAATTCTCAAATAGCTGAATGTATTCAAGTTTATTTTATTACGTTGGTAACCCAAAAACCTAGGTTATAAGGTTGTATTTCCCTGAACAACACATGGCATGGTTAGGAAACCATATACAGGCCCACTACTAGAATTTAACTTCTAATGATCTAAGTACTACTTAAAACAACTAAACAAAAATACTATTGTTCCCTCCCTTTGATACTTTAACTTGAATAATAGTACTACCACTAATGTGATAATACCAAGGGAAGCTTAAAATAAGATATAAATAAAAGATATCATATGATTCAAAGGTTTCAAAGGATTACTTGAAGCTAGGTCATTTCCATTTATTTTAGGTATCCATCCCACAACTTTTTGGATTCTGTTTATTGAAACAATATTTCCACATCCTCAAGAACATCATAAAAATATGTGTTTTCTTTGACCACTGATGAAATTCTTAACTCGAGTTGTTTCACAATGGATTCTGAGGTTATTCTTTCTTTATCAATATAAATAACAACATACCTATTGTCACCTCATTCTCTCACTCTTGTAAATTTGTAGATACTGGTCTCCCTTCCTTCCTCTGATTGATATGTCTTCCATCACTATCCATCTCTCCTTCAATGATGGTTTGAGTAGCTCTCCATGCCTTCACAAGTTCTTCAACTTGTTCAAACATCCATCATCATTCCCTTCTTTGCTAATATCCATCTCCAATTTATCCATCCCTTCTCAATATTAATGGACAACCTCTTGAAAATTCATCGATCCCTTCCACTACTCCCCAACAGACCCCTAGATTCTAAGTCTTTCGCGTTTTTTAACTCATCAATGTCATCTCCAACCACTACAATTGTGCACAATGTATCTACTCAACCATGTGAATTAGACTAAATGTAAAGACTTCATATTCTACCTATTGATTGTAAAGCATCAAAAGTCATTCTTTGGACTTGTGAGTAATATCAAGTCGGACTTGTGAGTCATATCAAGTCCTATGTATTGTGATATGATAGAGGTGGTGATGTTGTATTGTAAATCTTGTGATTAATATCAAGTTGGATCTTGTGAGTAATATCAAGAGTAGACTTTTGAGTAATATCAAGTCAAGTATTATCATATAAGGTACCCTATAATAATGGATCTCCAATTGTGGAGATGATCTTATGTTCTATAAAGATTAATATCTTGTGTTGTATCAAGACTGTGGACCTCTATTTTTTGATGTGGTTATACTATGTGATATATTGCTAGTCATGGTCACTGAATGCTATAAGTCTCATTTAGGAATTAGCTACCCTATAGTGAATTAATTTAGCATATGATTATATGGACCAAGGTAATATATATGATCATCAATAATGTATGGAATAATTATTATGAGTATGATATGATAATATGGATGATAATAAGCCCTAACGGGTGTGGCTCATTCATGATTCACTTGATATGAAGTCACATGTTGTAAAAGTAGGTCACAAGTTCAAATCCCACCCGAGCTTACCTGTGTCCCATACTTGCAAGTGGTTGTGGGGAACCTAGGGGTATATTGGTAGTGGGAATGGATCCCTATAACCCATGTCAAAATAAAACATGAATGCTTCAATCAATGCCTAGGTCAAAGAATTTGTTTAACTATTGATGAATGCAATTAGTTAAGTAAAGAAGAGTTTAATGTTCATCAATCAACATGCATCGGTTAACTAAAGATATCCATTCAAAAGTTAATAATAGAAATTGTGCATGGATGTCACTAAGAGTGAAGCACTAAAGACACTTATGTTAGCATATTAACAAAGTGATTAGTAGTTAGTTTAAGTTAGTTAATATTTAGTTCAAGTTAGTTAACATTCAGTTCAAGTAAAATTAACATTTAGTTCAAGTCAAGTTAACATTCAATTCAAGTCAGTTAATGTTCAGTTCAAGTAAGTAAACATTTAATTCAATTTATTCAACATTTAGTTCAAATCAGTCAACATTCAGTTCAAGTAAGTTAACTTTCATTTCAATTCGGTTCACTTTTAGTTCAAGACAATGAACATTCAGTTAAAGCTAATTGAGGAATTTAAGGGCGCTAATGTTTTAATGGAAGGAGTTCTAGTTATATCCTCCTTGTGAATGCACTATGTGGTGACCTCAATGTTTATTGAGACTCATATGTGATACCTTATGTATTCTATGGTTTTTGGGTTGTTCTTAATATGCTAGGAATATGGCAAGTTCAATACAGTTGCATACAATTGTTTTTGTAGGGTTACATTGGATCTCTCTTCTCTACTACTAAGATGATATATCTTATAAGGAAATATACTTATGTGTTGTTGGTTTTTTCATCTTTCATGTGGAGGGTTTTCCCAGGGTATATCTTGTCTCTCATGGTTTATTTATTTATATTGTTGACTTATGGAGTTGATTTATGTGGCTGATATATTTATGAGATTTCTATGTGGCTGATATATTTATGAGATTTATATGTGGCTGATATATTTTTGAGATTTATATGTGGCTGATATATTTATGTGGCTTATATTTTTATGGGATTCATATATGGATGATATATTCATATGTGGTTGATTTATGAGATTCATATGTGTTAAAATTGATCGGTAAAAATTTTAAAGTTCAAGCTTCTCTGACTTTGGTCAAACATCAACATGGTATCATAGCATAGTGCATGGAAGAGATTATTTTTTGCATCAATATAATCCTATGCAGATATTGAAATTTTGAGCAAAATATTGCATCCATCACATTAATATTTGTTCAAAGACCAACTTGAAGGCACATCAAACTTAAAAATGTGGAAACAGAGGGTCTAGAATATTCTTGAAGAGCATGATCTTGATTCATTTGTGACCACTATGGTATAGGATCCTACCACCAATGAAGGAAAAATCAAATTCAAGAAGAATCAATCAAAGTACAAGAATATCATCTTTTATTTGGTTAAGGAAGGTCTCGTGTCCATAATCATTCCATTGAACACTGCAAGGCAGTGTTTTGATACACTCAAAAATATTTTCAAGAAGAAGGCCTTGAGTCAATAAGAGGGCTGAATCCAAATCAAGTTTTTTTACACTAAATAGGAGAATCGTTTCCTCATGGAAAGAATGTAGAAATGGATAAATCCTTTCACTAGAAATAAGCTCTCCATTCAACTGAATGAAGAAGGAATTTGGTATTCTATGCAAGGGTGAAGAGATTAAAAGGGATCCCACAAAAATCAATTAAAGATAAGTACATTATATTTTTTTGTTATATGTTTTTATAAATAAGATTTAAAGTTTTTTTAATATGTTTCATGATTGGCATGTAGAGATATTTATTCCTGGACTTTGGAATTTTGTTGAGGATATACATTGTTTTGTGTCTTTATTGGCATGTCATATATCTCAAGTAGTCCATATTATGAGACATTATATATGACTGATATAAGACTGATATAGAATTATATAGGACTGATATAAAATTATATAGGACTAATATAAGGATTCACAATTTGTTTCATGAGATATAATATATAAAGCTGTACGATTGTTCATGAGTTATAAACGCAAGACTCCATAAACCTTGATGAATACAAGGTTGACATTTTTTATATGAATATGGGGCTTTAATATTGAAATGTAATGACATGGGCCTGATATAGGACTGTTATGAAACTCATATAATACTAGTATAAATCTTAAAATCATTGCATGAGATTAGTATGAGTTATGTTATGACAATCAATTAATATTTGTACATAACTGTGTAAATTATTATGAGTATATATTCATATGAATAAAATTCATGAGTATGAGATGGTTCTAACCATTAGAATATGTTTTGTTGTAGGAAAATTTCATATACCATTACCTACAAGTAAATAATGACATGAATATGGATTCATTGCGATAATTGATCCCAAAAGAGAGCAAATTGGTAGGTTCTTATGTTTCTTACGAAGAAGATAGAATAGAAGCCCTAATTCTATTATGAGAAATGTAAAGACTTCGGAAGGTAATTTAATATTATTAATTATATTCATATATGTTTTATATATATAGGAGTATGAATCTTCATGGTGGATGACTCAAATTAATGATTCTCACATATTAGATGTTGAGAGGGAGAATCTAGATTTGCTAGCTCATGAAAAAACCAATGGAACTAATTAAATTAACATCCTTCTATATAGAAACTATGTATGGTAATAATATTAAGAAGGAATATATATTTAATAATATTGGATGATTCTTACTCTAAGATTTGTAACATTCATTGGATAATATTTTTCTTCAGTTGAGGAAAAATTTTAAGTAGAGGTCTTGAAAGAATAAAGAACAATGAATTGTAAATCCATCACAACACACATAATATGAATATGATTATTGTTAATATTTGTAGGATATCATAGATGTTATATATATACTTTACAATTAGTACATAGAAATGTACAACATAGCATGTGTTGTTTTACCTACTTAGAACATGCGTATGTGGATTCCAACATGTCTCTGACAATAAAAGTAAGTTTCACAGACATATGGATTTTGACTACTAGAGTGATAGAGAAATATAACATCTAATATGTTCCTCGTATAGATCATTTTGTAAATAAGTAGATATTTACAAGGTTCCTAGTCAGTTATATCTCAGATATGGTACAAAAAGGAGTTATGTAACTCCTATACATATCCACGGATGAGCAATATTTCAAGTATATTCACTAATCCTATGTATAGAAAAAGATTGGTATAGTATAAAAAATACACCTTTATTTGAAGAGAGAGTACTCATGTATGTTCACAGCAAGCAACAATTAAAAACCCCCAAACTAGATAGTCATGGCACATGACTCATGCAGCCATGGGTTGTGATATATTGTGGATAAAATCAACATTAGAAGAGACATGGTCAAATTATTGGATACTATTGGATTCTCAATAAGAGTTATAGTTTGAACTGTCAAAGAAGAATTAAACCTCTTGGAGAGGTTAGATATCCATACTATTGGCTATGTGGGGTACTATGATATAAAATCACTATGAACGTGATCAGGCCTTGAAGAATATCAAAGAGAATAGAAAGCTCAATAAGAAATTCTATAGGTGGTATAATATTCTTGAAGTAAACAAATGTTAAAAATTGAAAGAAAAGATAATATTTTCTTTTTGCATGATTTTACACATTTGAGGTATAATGTTGTATATGATGGATATGAAATCCATTGTTTCTAGTTCAGAGAAACTGCATTTTGGATTGGATCCAGATGATGCTACTATATGTAAGTAGATGGTTGGTATCTAATCATACTTGTTGTATTTATTCTTATTAACTAAGCATGTGTTTGAGTACCTTTGAGGTAAATTAGAATAGGCTATTTATTGCATTTGATACATGGTAAGCATAGTGTTCTATCTAGATATTGTTTTAGCATGACATAAGCTATGTATATTGTGGTTAGTATTACCTGCTGAGGTGTAGTGTAGCTTGGGAAGCTACCTACTAGGGTGAAAGACTTGATCATACAGTTAGTAGGTGTTAATAGTCAAGCTTTTTGAAAAACCCTATGTGTTATGATAGAACATATTGAGATGAATTTTTACTTCATTGAAGTCAAGTTCATGTAAAAATAAAAATTCAATACAGAGCTATTGATGAGAATATTGCAAATTTGTGAAAAAAATACAATGTCAGTAATGAAGTTGAGATACTTCTGAGATAAGCTTGGTATGGAAGGACATTCCTGGTAAAGAGGAGAACATGTCGATTGATGAAAGGGAGTGTTGACTATAAAACATTAGGACTTATTCTCGGGGCTTGTGACTAATATCAAGTCAGACTTGTGAGTCATATAAACTCATACTTGTGAGGAATATCGAGTCCTATGTATCCTCATATGATTGAGGTGGTGTTTTTGTATTGTAAATCTTATGAGTAATATCAAGCTGAGTCTTGTGAGTAATATCAAGACTAGACTTGGGAGTGATATAAATTCAACTATTCTCATAGAAGGTACCCTATGAGAGTGGATCTCCAATTAAGGAAATGAATAATAACCCTCTTTGAGGGTGGAACCTCCTTATACAATGCATAAAATAACATAAGACAACATGAGATGATCCTACAACATGGTCAAACATACAATTATAATTAAGGTCCTAGATGATGAATACAAATAATACTAATATAATAATAGAAATATAATGTCACAATATATAAGTCTTAACACATGTCGATAGCCTCAAATTCCATAGCCACCTTTTTCAAATAAATTTAACTACATAAATATCAAATATAAATCAAGTCATAAGAAGCTAAGATAAGGATCTATCTCATCCATTATTTTTTTACCTTGAAAGGAACAAAAAATTTACTCACTAGTCAATCAACCTCTAGATTTTTGAACCTACCAATTGGGAATATACTATAGTAGTCATTGATTCACAACTTGATGGGAGAGAAAACCTATCGAGCCCTCTATGTGTCCTAATATTTATTTGTAAGATTATTAACATCTAACATACGAATTTGTATCTTCCTTCTTATCTCTCTATTAGTCTTTCTCTTAGGAAATTTGATAGAAATAAAATCTGCCTCTTCTTCAATTTTAGGGAGCATTTAAAGCATGTTCCAAAAGTTTCTAGTCAATTGTTCATATTCTATAATATCAAAAAATGGTGTATCCTATAGATTAAGGATATGTTAAGAGTTACCTGAATATCATGCTTCTAATCATTTTCTACAATTCATAGGTATAGATACCAATACATAATGTTTTTATTAGAAATTTTCTACAACACCATGATAAAAGGATATTGGGATACATTAGAATATCTCAATTACATGTTTTTAAAATTTATTGTGTCCTGATGGATCAATATTAGGATTATCAATTCCTGGCTTCTAAATCATTGGAAGTTATATGTTGTCAATATGAGTGTAAGTACATGTCGCTACTCTAGTCATAGAATTATTAGTAGGCCTTGTTCCTTCCTAACTAGATATGGATTCTAGGTTAATAAATTTGTTTGGTCTTTGTATAACCCCATCAACCCATTTTGCAATCTATTTTGGACACTCAAAAATTCCATGCATATTAACCCTACAGTAAGAACACCATGATCATTTAGGTAAAGGGTAGCATTGGGAAATGAAAACTACATCATCACAATTGTATCAACTAATAGGTCCACCTCTTCAACCATTTCTATCTCCCCTATATCCATGTCTTATTATTCACCCACTCCTCCTTGAGGTTTTAAATTACCAGTTACATGGAAAGTAGTCCTATATAATCCATTATCTATGTCATCCAAAAACGTACACTTATTTGTATTGTGATTCTAGACATACCACAAAATTTGCAATGCATCATATTTAAAAATTGAAAAGATATGTTAAATATTGGACAATGCATGGGAGGGTGTCATATGTTCTACAAATATCACAAAACTCACTAGGTTGAAAATTATAAATACTTGCAAAGGTATGAAACTATATTGAACTATGAAATAGAGCAAATGTTTCAAATAATGAAACTCCCATTGATAGTCTTCCTAGAAAGGTCCCAATAAGGGCTTCAATGAAATTATCCCCTTAACTGAGGGCACTCAAAGTCATGTAATTTCTCAATCATGTATCCCATACACTAGAGTCATTCTTGAACCAATTTAGGTATCATATATTCTTCTATATTTTATATAAGGGAAACAATCTTATTTTATGATATTAACCTTCATCTATTATTAGTAAAATAGTTTTGGCACTACTATGGTACTTAGGAATTACTTATATCTTCATATGTTTTTCCTAGCGTAGATATTTTTTGTTAATGGGATTCTAGTTAGTAGAAACAATACCTAAACAAACCATTATTAATAATCCCAAGCGCAATCTCCCTTCAACTATGAAATTTCATTCAATTATGTATACCCTATTGATCTAACTTAGGAAATGGAAATTCTACAAGAAATTATTACTTCACCTCATGCAAAGCAAGAGATAGAAATCTAGGTTCATTTAAAAAAAAAAATCCATATACCACTACAAACCCATTCCAATGAAAGTGTTTGAAATTCAACTAAATTAGAAGAATATTGAACCCTCTTTGACCTCTAAATGGATTCACACAAAAAATAGTGTTGATCTTATATTTTTTCAAATATGCTTCCCTAGAAAACTAGTATTCCATGCAGGATCCACCATGGATTCCCACTATCTGACTAGGTTGGAACCCCATAAAAATAAATACACCATGGCATGGTTAAGAAACCATATACGATCCCACTACTAGAATTGAACTACTAGTGATCTAATTACTAATTAAAACACCTAAACAAAAATACTATTGTTCCCTCCCTTTGACACTCTAACTTGAATAATTGTACTACCACTAATGTGATAATACCAAGGGAATATTAAAATAGGATATACATAAAATATATCATATGATTCGAATTTTTCAAAGTATTAGTTTTAGCTAGTTCAGTTCCATTTCTTTTATGTATCCATTCCACAACTTGGTGGGTTCTATTTATTGAAACAATCTTTCCACATCCTAGATAACATCATCAAAATATGTTTGTTATTTGACCACTCATGAATTTATTTACTCAAGTTGTTTCACAACATATTCCAAGGTTATATTTTATTTATCAATATCAATAACAACATACCTATTGTCACCTCATTCTCTCACTCTTCTAAATTTGTAGATAATCCTATCTCTTCCTTCCTCTCATTGGTATTTCTCCATCACTATCCATCTCTCCTTCAATGATGGGTTGAATCGCTCTCCATTCCTTCACAAATTCTTCAACTTGTTCAATATTCCCTCATCACTCCCTTCTTTGTTAATATCCATATCCAATTTATCCATCACTTCTCAATATTAATAGAAAACCTCTTGAAAAATTATTCATCCCTTCCACTACTCTCCAACACGCCCCTAGTTTATAGGTTGTTATAGCTGATTTTACCTCTCTAGGTGAATCACACTTGTATGGAATTCCCCTGTCCCTCTGCAGACTCCTTAGACACCTTGGACCATTTTTTGTCCTTTAATGTTTCCTTGACCATCCCTAAAAACATGTAAAAATTCACATACACGACTTTTAAACCCCTAATCATGTATATACGCGGGTTTGACCACTAAAACCGCATACATCAGGATGTGTGCATAATCCAAATCTTTTTGGAGTTTTCCTTGACATGGATCCAAATCACTTGACTCCTAGCCTTCCATATGCCTTGATATCGCTCGGATTCAACCTTTCATTACCCCTTTGAAAAGCTATATAAGGAACTCTTTGGTACATTGAAGGCATAAGAGAGAATTGAGAGCAANGCTTAAGTCTACATCCCTTTGTCCCTTAGAGCAATTTTGTGTTCTTCCCAAGCTTTCCTTTTGCTTGTGAGCTTGCTATCGAGAGATGGAGGATTGAGGTGGTCGAGGCCCAAGTGGGGGATTTAGTTTCTCCGATTCATAGATGTGCCGATAGAGGTTGTGTCAATTGTAATCTATGATTTTATATTAATAGAAATATATTTTCCTGTCCAATAATGTATGTTTTAATGAATATTTTATCCATGGGATGATTTCAAATGTTTATACATTGTTGATTATATATGCTAGAATAGATCTAACACAAATATATATAGTATGCTTGTATTGTTTACTTGTTGTTGAGGAAGTGAATGATCAATTCAAGATGAAGTTGGAAAGCTCAACGTGGATCTACTTCAACTGTCCAGGATAAGGTATGAGGTCTGATCCTTTAGTGTTAGATGTTTAATTTCTATTGCATATTGGAAAGGATTAATTTCTGGAGTCAAGTTATCTGTTTTGGTACCCCAAGCCATAGAAATTTCTCTCCGTAATAGAATTGGCGACTCCGCTGGGGAGTTCCTAGTAGTTTTGCTTTGGGGGTTTTCTATCAGCATTCAATGACTTTGAATTGCTCTTTTTCTCTTGTTTCTGTGTCAGGTCTGGGGGCATGTTTTCCTGGTAGTTTCTGATTGGTGTGAAGTTTGCCTCATCTTGTCTGTTTGCCTTTATTTCTATGTACCTTTCTTCCTATGCACGAGTTTTTAACTCATAGTCATGTATATATGCATGTTTCACTGCTATTTCAACGTACACATGCAGGTTTACTATGAACAGTTGCGTATGCCCTTAGTTTTTCCTTCTAGAGGAAGTTGGAGGGTTGTTGGGTGAATTTTGATGATTTCCAAGTCTCCTTTGATATTGCTAGAGTCTATATACACCTCTGTTTCTAACCAGAGACATTTTTTTTTAGGGTAAAATTTCTTTTTTGAGAATGTTCTTGTCATTGCATTTTCGATTTTTTGTTTTGGGATTAGTGCATTAGATTTCTTTTTCCTTAGTGCTTTGCTTGAGTGTTGCTCGAGTGTCCTTGCAGAGTCTGGGGGTTGTAGAGCCATTCTTTTGCTTTTATATCTCATTTTTATTTCAAAAAATCCAAAATATTTGCTTATCATCATGCATTGTACTTGCACTAGATTTTATTTGGAGTATTAGTCACAATTTCATATAGGAAAGCTTGCATTTATCATTTGAAGAAAATTGTGCATTTCACGTAGTAGCATACCCTATTTTTCATGGACACAATGCATTTGCATTGATTGTTAGGTGTGCATTTTACTTCATGTTGTGTCATAACACCATTAGTTGCATGGCCATATACCTATTTTGAGTAATAAAGCCAATTAAAATCAACGCTTAAATTAAAATGAACTACACTATTTTATTTTATAGGGTTCACCAACAAGATTATTTTTTAGGGTCTTGGAATAGTTCATTGTGAGTCAATTCTCCAAGACCGGTAAACAACAACATATATGTGTCTATCTAGGTGAGTGTGTGAAATTCCTTGGTATAACCAGTGTTTCTCAGGATCCTCCTCTCAAAAGGGAGTTAAGCACGAGACAGTGTGAGCATTTATTGATTGGGATGACCCCTAGTCGTAACTGAGTAATGTTAGTTTTTCAACATTTAAGCTAGCATTATGATAAGATCTTTTCACTGAGAGAATAACAAGCACAGCAATCACATAAGCACATCACAAGAGACAAGAGACACAAAGATTTTAGGAGGGGAAACCATAAATGGAGAAAACCCCTCAACTTCCTTTAAGATAGTATCACCACAAGATGTGATCCCAAAACAGTAAGATGACCTCCCAACACAATAGCAGCCTTCTGTCTTCTGTCAAGCCAAAGAATTTCCTTCTCCAAAAGTGTGCCACACTTGAGAGAGCAAGTGATGTAATTCACAAGTGATAAATAGAGAGACTCTCACTCTCTATTTATATTATTCCGTTGACTTGAAGTGCACTCAACCTAATAATTACTACTCGAGCCTACACCTTAATTAGTTCATAATAACTCAAGTGCCCCTAAACAGTGGGGACTTACCCAATGACTTGATATGACTTGTTTACATTATAATCCTCCCGATCGGAACATCGGGGCATGACCACATGACTCAAATACATAATAGAAACATCCCGGAATAAACATCGGGTTACAATAATATAAAATACATAGAAGAATACATTCCGAAGTTACATATACATCAACACTCCCTCTTAACTAGGAAGGTATTCTTTCGACACAATTTTTCAGCACTGGTCTTCTTCTCTGCATCAACTGGATCATCTGAGTCATCTTCATCTTCAAGTCATCTAGATCTTGATCATCTCTCGATCTGGATCATCATCAAATGGTATCACAGGATCTAGATCATCACTCAATCTAGATCATCATCACTGCTGGATCTGGATCATCTCTCGATCTGGATCATCATCTCTGGACTGGATCTGGATCATCACTGCTGGATCTGGATCATCACTCGATCTGGATCTCATGGAGTCATCATAACTGGATCTGGATCATCTCTCGATCTAGATCTCCGCTGGTCATCATCATGGGTATACTATCTCGTCATAGGAAGTTCTACAGAGCCAGCCCTTTTTCATGCTGGATGTAGGCCTACCCTCATGTAGGTCTTCGCCCAGCACTTACATCTGACCTGCTCATCAGAAAGGCACTCCCAGCACTCACATCTGATCATGTAGTAAACTATAATCCCATCAAAAAGGCCCAGCACTCACATTCACCAGCATGGTAGGCACAATCAACTACCATCTGTGAAATGGCTCAGCACTTACATCTGACCTACTCGTCAGAAAGGCCCTTCCATCCAGACAAGAACACATCCTATCACAGTGATGGAAGACTCCCACCCATACGAGAACCAATCCTATCACAGTGGTGGAAGATTTCCTACACTTACATCCATCCAGACAAGAACACATCCTATCATAGTGATGGAAAGGCTTGCACTCACATCTGATCCTACGAGAACACATCTCCGTAGTCACATCAGAATGGCCCCCAGTCCTCCTTGACTGAGCTACCTGGTAACTGACCAGGCGCCTCCATTCTCCTAGAGAATGGCAGTTGCCCTTACATCCGACCTTCTCGTCGGAATGGCCAGCACTCACATCTGTCATGGGAGGAACTTAATCCTTTAGCCATGACCAGAATGGCTCTGCCCTTACATCTGACCTGCTCGTCAGAATGGCACAATCCCACCCAATGATGGAAGACTCTCAACCACAATGAAGAGAGATTTATGCACTTACATCTGACATGGAAGGAACTAAATCCTTTAGCCATGAACAGAATGGCTCTGCCCTTACATCTGACCATGGAAGGAACCAATCTTCTCACCATGTCATAATGGCTCTGGGTCTCATCACTATCTCTGGGAGGAAGCCTCGATCTGGAGAACACCAAGTCTCTCTCTGAAGTACTCAAACTTTATCCTAGCCAATGGCTTCGTCAAAACATCAGCTATCTGTTCCTCCGTCGCAACATACAGGAGCTTCACTGCTCCTCTCTGCACCATATCCCTGATATAGTGATATTTGATCTTAATATGCTTCGACCTGTCATGGAACATTGGATTCTCTGACAACTTCACACAACTCTGGTTGTCATAATGTATACAGGTGGCATCCCACTAGAGATCAAATATATCAGATAGTAGCTTCCGCAGCCATACTGCCTCACAACTAGCTGAACAAGATGCAACATACTCTGCTTCAGCTATACTCAGTGCCACACAGGATTGCTTCCTGCTAAACCAAGAGATCACACCCGATCCCATACTAAAGCAACATCCTGAAGTACTCTTCCTGTCAATGGCACTGCCTGTCCAATCAGAATCAACATAACCCTCTAGGTTAATCTTTTGATTCACATTGTACTTGAGCCCATAATCAATTGTACCCCTACATGCTTTGCAACCATCAGGTGAACATGTCTCAATGTGTTCACAGCAAAGCAAATATCTGGTCTCAGGTACATCAAGGACCCAATCATTTGATGATACATCGTAGTATCAACTGTCTCTGAAGAAGCATCACTCAATAGCTTCAGGTTCGATGCCATAGGTGAGGCCATGCAGTCCATCATCCTGATCCTCTTCAGGATCTCTACTGCATACTTCCCTTGTCCAAGGAAGATTCCATCTATATTCTGCCACACCACCATACCTAGAACAATAGTGCATCGACACATAACAGGAGCATCACTGGTCTTCCACATTCAACCTTGGATCAAAGGTTGGAATCCACTTTACTCTCAGTAAAGCCTAGAATCATCAGTAATTTGCCCATCCTGTCGTACCATGTCGAACCTCAAGATATTCTGTAGTCACTCCCTCTGAAACAGAGCATCATGCTCCCTCTATCTCTTGTACTCTATGCACTGAAACATTCTGTACCGGAGTGACAAGTAGCTTCCTATGCTACTAGTATTCTATGTATCCATCTAGTGTATAGACTTGCATCTTCAACCTTTAAGATATTCATCAAGCCCATCATGTATGTGTTAGAACTCTTACTGGATGCAAATGTATCTTCGTAGTCTAGGCCTTCTTTTCATGAGAAGTCTCATGCTACGAATCTTGCTTTGTATCCCACAATGTTTCCATCTACTGCATGATGGAATTATGAACTTTTCTTCAGGTCTCGATACTGGGCTCTAACATCATTCTTCTTGAACTGGTCTTCCCCTTCTTCTTGGTGGTGGGAAGGTTCTGCATAAATGATGTCACTGCATTCATTATATTATTCTTTGTCTTGAAATGTCGTCACTTGTTCTTCGGAACAAGTCTTCATTCTTCTTTGCTTGTAGGTGATTATGTATGCGATTTTTCCTACAAGTCAAATGCAATTGTATGGTTAGAAACATTTCATAAGGAATATTTATACTGGAAAATACTTATGCATAAATATATGATCATGCAACTACTTTAGCCAATACAACATTCATCCATATCTCATTGAAACTTTCTAGATGCCTTCCATCTCTACCAGGACAACATTGGGATTGTGCACTAATCCAATATGTCAGCAAAGAGGTTTCATTCTAGATAAGTAGCAATGGAGAATTTTTATAGCACCATGAGCTACTTACCCATCACATGTATATTAGTAGTATACTGTCATTAATGCAAACATCCTATCATGCATATTACATCAACTAAATATAAACAAATGCATAACAAAACAATATCATGAAATAACAATTGAATACTTATCTTTATTTGTTTCGAGGGTAGACTCCTTCTTGAGCCTTCAGCTTCATCGTCTTCTTTATTCATAGTTGCATCATTCCTTATCCAAATGCTGAGGTGGATAAGAGGTTCTTCAAGAGTTGAGTTCTTCATATTCCTCATTGCTTGAGGGATCTTTTTTGGATGATGAGATCTTGATCTTCAGTTTCTTCCATCTTCCCTTCTCTTCTTATGAATCTAGCTTCTTCTTCTTCTTGAAGTCTGCTGAAATGTAATCACTTCCTTCTGGAACACATTCCTTGAATGAATGAATTCCACGATCCTGGGAGGCCATTCAAGGTGGCCATCACCACTTCTGCATTCTTCACCGCTTCAAGTTGTTCTTGATTTGAGAGACTCTTATGACTGCATGGTCTCTTCAAATAGCTTGAAATTCAGGAAGACCTTCAATAGCTTTGCTTGCAATAGGTAGTGCTCTGTAATGCACATGTGCAAGCCTTCTATGCCAAATCTCATTTGGCTCTACTGTGTCATGGATCAAGGCTTGTTCTGGATAGCCCTTCAATTTGTGAAAGCCTCCTTCTTGTTCTCCAATCACTACCGCATCATCGATAGTCTTTCCTTTTAGCCACATGATGACTTGACCATATATGAATGCAATCCGTATTCCTTTTACATCAATGCTGAAACAAACAATACTTCTTTCATTGTTAGGGACTTACCAGAGTCTAGATTGTATGAATATTCCCCACTACCTTTTATTGGATATTGATAGTCATCTCCTAGTTTCACCTTGTGAGGTGATTCATGTTCTGATAGTCTCACAAAGGATTACTTGAATCCCGTCATATGTTTGGAAGCCCCACTATCTATGAGCCAATCATCACTTGCATGAGTAATGCTACCTATGAGAGCTGATATCAGAACATATTCATCTTCACTTGAATAATCTTCACTTTCATATTTGGATCTCTTTTTGGATGGTTCATCATCCTTTGCAGTATGAGCATGATGTCTTCTTTGGCCTCGTCTCCCTCTGAAACTGGAACCTCCATACTCATGTAGGTGTCCAATCCATTTTATTCAGAGAGATCATATACTTCCATGCTTGGAAGTTGTCAACTTCCCCAAGCTTGTCACCAAGCTGATGTGATATATCATATTGAAATACGAAGCTCAAATGGAAATAGCAAAGAATTAGATCTTACCGATTGAGGTGTCCGTCCTTATCCCGGAGTTTGCTAATCTAGGGTTTGTCATAGAAACCCTAATTTTCAAAGCTTGGAATATTTCAGATCTTATTGGATTAACAGATAGATCTCTTCAAATGGAGCTGTCCAATGTACTCCTTTTCTGAAAACAGTGGAGGGAAACTCCCGAAATAGGAAGCCCTAATTTTCTGATTTCTTCTGCAGAAATTCCTGTTACTGTTTCTGTGATATCTCCAAACTTACTGCTCCTATAAGTCTTAAATTTCTTACTGAGGTAACCTCGCATGTCCCTGATCCAACACCACAAGTTTAATCAGAAATGGTTTCACCATTTTTGATTTATGATCCTTTTCCCAAGGTGACCTGTTACAGGACTGTTCAGAACAGCGAAGTTGTACGGCATGCCAAGTGTCACTGGTTCATCTTCTGAGTCTAATATTTGGAAAACATAAGGTACATTCCGTGCCATTTCTATAACAGCTTCAATAATTCCATTTGGACCTCGGTATCCCAAGATATTTCAGATCTCCCCAGGTGTCCTGTTTATGGATGATTTCTGGAAGAGGCTGGAACCCTAACTTGGAGAGATCATATCTCCTGGAATACAGAGAATCAGAGGCTTCCCTTTGGACAAAGTGTTCATCAGGATTTTATCTTTGGTCCCTGCAACGTTTAGATTCTGAGAATTCTCCAATCTCGGAATATAGCGACTGTACCAAAACTTAGCAGTTTTAGTATTTAGGGTTTCTCCTAGCTCAGGGTCAAACTAGGGTTTGACTTTCCCAGAGTTTCACCCAACCAAATTTATTGATCCAGGTCTCTAAATTTCGGTTTTGATGAGGAGAAAAATCCTATTCTAGTATCACTCAAAAATTCCTCTTCTGTAGAAATCCCTAATTTCTGCATCGAAACTGAAAATGCTTGAAATTGGATTCCGCATCGACAGAAAGATGCACCCTTCAATGGAGAGTCATTCTAGCATACTTGTGCTGAAAATCTGTGGAGGAAGATCCACAAAATAGGAAGCCCTAGTTCCTGTAGCTGCACAATGTCTTCTTCTCAGGTTAGCTCTGATACCATGTTAGTTTTTCAACATTTAAGCTAGCATTATGATAAGATCTTTTCACTGAGAGAATAACAAGCACAGCAATCACATAAGCACATCACAAGAGACAAGAGACACAAAGATTTTAGGAGGGGAAACCATAAATGGAGAAAACCCCTCAACTTCCTTTAATATAGTATCACCACAAGATGTGATCCCAAAACAGTAAGATGACCTCCCAACACAATAGCAGCCTTCTGTCTTCTGTCAAGCCAAAGAATTTCCTTCTCCAAAAGTGCGCCACACTTGAGAGAGCAAGTGATGTAATTCACAAGTGATAAATAGAGAGACTCTCACTCTCTATTTATATTATTCCGTTGACTTGAAGTGCACTCAACCTAATAATTACTACTCGAGCCTACACCTTAATTAGTGTATAATAACTCAAGTGCCCCTAAACAGTGGGGACTTACCCAATGACTTGATATGACTTGTTTACATTATAATCCTCCCGATCGGAACATCGGGGCATGACCACATGACTCAAATACATAATAGAAACATCCCGGAATAAACATCGGGTTACAATAATATAAAATACATAGAAGAATACATTCTGAAGTTACATATACATCAACAAGTAGCACCGGAGATATTTCCAGGATTGTATTTGTATCTGGGGGCTCTTTCAAGAGTTTTGGGCTTTGCTACCCTGCCCATCCAGTCAATCCCGCCTATGACTGTCTGCCTAAGCATTGATTATATTAAGGTGACCTTAGTGGCCTTACCTAGGACATCTAGGGGGTACTTTGCAGGGGTTATTATGTCGGTGTCCCAGCTAGGTTGGGGTCGGACAGCACAGTCTCTTTACGCGTTGAAGCTGAGGGCCACAATAATTGGTTGCATACCTCCGCTTGTTGTGTATGGGAGTCTCAAGCCTCTCCTAGGTGAGACATACCTACTTCATTCGGGATCTCACTTATCCTACCCTTGATTTCTTGTGTTTGGATTTAGATTTTATTGGTGATTGCTCTGTGCATGTTAGCTTGCCTATGGTTTGCGTAGATAGAGAGTCTTTTATATTTTTTTTTGAGACATTGTGGATTTGGGTGCGGCTCCTCGCCATTCTCATCGTTTAGCAGGACTTTTTCCTTCTACATCTCCTCCTCCTTTGGGAGAGAGAAATAGACAGTCCAAGAAGACTAATTCACACATTGATTCACACACCATGGGAGACCACGTTGAAGGTATTCCTGAACCACCTTCTCCCATTCATGTGGAAGATGGGGAGTTTACTCCTAACTATGATCCTTCACCCAACTTGACTAAGTTAGGTCCTGTGATTTTTGAGATAGGTACTTTTCATAATAGACCTACTTACTCTAGGGTTGATTCCCCATTGACGCATCACCGGTATGGAATGTCGGAATATGATGAGACTCATTTTGAACCCGCGAGCACTAGTTATGGTAGTTATGGTATGTCTGGTTTTGCCACACATGATTTGGCATTTCATGTCAAATCTGAGTTTGATCCTAGCACTATGCCTAGGGGCACTCTCATTCCTTACCATGTGGAGTGGTTTGGGAGCATAATTCACATTGTACCTTCCATCCCAGCAGTGGAAGCTACATCACATATTCCTCCTAGGTCTAGGGTTAGTGATCCTATTAGGATACCAGATCCGAGATGAGTGACTATAGGGAATAACATGTATATAATTACTCAGGTCTCTTCATCCTATGTCCCCAGTTCTTTGAATGTTCACCATCCACCTCATTCACATGGTCCTTTGGGCTGAAACGTTGCTACGAGTCATGTCCGTACTACAGTTACTACACCATTTGTGTCTCAAGTTCACATACTGCCCGTTGCTTTGGGAGGTTATGTTCATACTTCTAGAGTTCATGTTACTACTTCTCGAGTGTATATTCCTATTTTCGGAATGTATCTTCCTACTTTCGGAGTGTATATTCCTACTTACGGAGTGTCTCATGGGACATCACATGTGATGACTTGTGGACCTTATTATGGGACGCAGTATGGATAGGGTTCTTCACCTTATGGGGGCGGGTATCAACAACCTGCTTACTCTCCAAATTATGGCTTTGTAGCTTTGAATAGTCAAGGTACACCACACTATGGTGCTTCCATGACATCCTATACGGGTCAAACGAAAGGAGGGCACTATGGCCAAGGCCATGGTGGTAATCAGACCTATGTGAATTAGAACTATCAGGGAGCATTCCATCGACCTCATAATCCTAGGCTCCCTTTCCTCACAACGCTGAATCTTCCTGACTTGTCGAGATTGACAAATGATCATGTAGCTCATGACCCAGCTTGGCCGATTATCCCTAATAAGCTTCCCTCGGACATACCCAAATTCGAGGGAAACCTGGGAGAGGATTGGAGTGAACATGTT
Source organism: Pseudotsuga menziesii (assembly GCA_001517045.1). Taxonomy (NCBI): domain Eukaryota; kingdom Viridiplantae; phylum Streptophyta; class Pinopsida; order Pinales; family Pinaceae; genus Pseudotsuga; species Pseudotsuga menziesii. The sequence goes on from LPNX010548881.1 coordinate 144,037, forward strand.
ACTACCTTTCACCTATGGTTCTCTTCGAATTCCTTACATTAGGACTCAATCTGTTTGAGACTATTTCAACGCACCCTTACAGGGCCTGTCGCGAAATGGTATATAGAGCTACCTAGGGGGGCATTCGCTTTGTTCGATGACCTAATGATGACTTTTATTAACCACTTCCATCTACCAGTGCATTATGAAGTTGGTACTGAACTCTTGTTGACATTTCGGCAAGATAAAGCCACACATATATTGGATAATATCCAAGAGTGGCATAGACAGAAGAGGTTAATTAAAGCCTTTATACCGACGAAATTCCTCCTCGAATGGTTCCTTAAGTCGTTATTGCAATATATAGCGAAGGATGTCTCTACATATGGAGTGAAAAATGAGGAACAAGCTATTTTTAGGGCACAAGAACTGGATCTGATTTATGCTCAGTCCATTTTTTTATATGAGATCATTCCCAATGCCCCGTGTTCTAGTTTTGACCCCAAAGTTAAACCTGGACCACATGCCAATGGCATTGTGCATTGTGTGAGTGCTAAACCTGTGGATTCAGTTGCAAAACAAGTTAGTCAATTGTCAATCAACCAATCTGCTTTAGGACAAGCCACGGATTCGTCTCAACCCACCCAAATGGCGAGTGTGCTTTAGTGGAATCGTCAAACCAGAAGGATAACCAACAGCCCGGACGGAATAAAAAGAAGGGTAAGAATAATCATAAGGGTGGGAATAGGAACGAAAATGCTAATAATAATGGCAAGAACTCCTGTGATGCGGGGGGGGACAAGCAAGCTAAACATAAGGTTAAATTTCCTTGCAAGTTGTGTAAGGATGATCACCTCACTTACTTATGCCCTCGTATCGATGAATCCTTGAGATTCTTGGCACAGGGCCCAGCTGTGCTGACTAACCGTTTACCTCACAATCAAAATATGAACTCGAGGACCCATGATCAATATGGTGGTGATCAAGATCCACCGGAGGGTGTTGATCATGGTTGCATTAACATGGTTCATGCTGTGAAATTTGTGACCCGTGCGAAGGACTATGGTTCGTCACAACCCAACCCAAGAAAGGAGCTGGATACACCAAGGACTCCTTTGCGTATTGAAAAACCTGTGGATAAACCTGAAGCTACACCTCACATTCCTAAGGGAGTCCTTAAGCATTCAGGGCACAATCCTAATGCCCGAGCTTCCCAAAACTATTCAGTTGTAGAGGATTTGGTTCGTACTCCTTGTGCGATGTCTGCACAGGAAGTGCTTCAGAGTTGTCCTTCGTAAAGGAAGGATTTTCTTTCTGCCCTTGGTGTGAATGATGATAATTCTTCCTCCGTGATTAAATTTGAAACCGTGGGACTTTATCCTCACTTTCCTTATGATGTATCTCTGTTGATTCATGTAGAATGTCTTAACATGACCGTCAAGCGCACTGTGATTGACGAAGGCGCTGCTGCTTCTGTGATGTCTTTATCATGTTCGAAGGGTTTAGGTTCCACTAAGTTGTATAAATTGGTGACCATTTTAACTATGTTCGATGGGAGATCATTTAGGCTGCATGGGATTCTCCCTTCCCTTAAGGTCAATTTGGGAGGGAAGACCATTGCGATAGAGGTCGAGGTGGTTGATGCACCCCTTGACTACAATCTCTTGCTAGGTAGGAATTGGATGTACAGTATGCAAGCTGTAGCTTCTTCCCTATTTCGCATTGTGTGCTTTCCATTTAATGGAAGATAGTTACGATTGATCAAACATCATTCAAGAATCCATATATTACCGCATCTTCAGGAGCTTCGATCTCGATCATAGAGCACTCTCAGCCGGCAACTGGGAGTGTGGGTGTGGGAATGTATCCATCCCTTATGGGAAGTTTTAGTTGTCTTGCGCCTATCCTTATGAGAGGGTCTAGTTCCAGTGAGGCTTCAACATCTATGAGATCGGTGTCTTTTCGCACAAGTCATATGGAAGATCCTTGGATTCTTCCTACAGAAAATACTTCAAGTGAGCCCATCATGATGGATGTGCCGTTGCCTGCAACTATGGTAGCTTATCAAGCTAATATTGAGTGTGTTGCAGAGCCTAGTCCTTCTTCTTCATGGACGGAAGAGGAGGACCCATATGTGTTTCCTGCATGGCCAATACAGTCTTCTCATGTGCACAACTGCCATGATAGTGTTTTTCCTTCAGATTAAGCGATTATTGAGGCCATGTCGGGAGTTGAGCCACCATGGAAAGAACTCCATCATAGATCTTATTTTATTCTCGATCTTGACCGCTTGGATCATGAGGACTTTAGGGAGGGTCTTAGCGAGAGAATTGGTAGTCCCATGGTTCCATTAAGCTCTCTTGGTCCGATGGCTAATGGGAACATGGAAAATATATCTCCAACGATTCCTATCATTATCTCTCGCAATCCTAGTAGGATAGAGAATGTCTATATTGGGGAAGAATGTTCCCATGCTAAGATTCTAGAATACACCAAGCTGTTTAAAGAATTTCATGATATCTTTTCTTGGTCTTATGATGAAATGCCAGGTATTGACCCTCACATTATCGAACACGAGATTAAGACTTATCCCAATGGTAAGCTTGTTCGACAACGTTTGCATGCAGTGAATCCTAGGAAAGCACCCGCGATTAAGGCAGAGATAGAGAAACTGTTGAAAGTCGGTTTTATCTATCCCATTCCCTTAATAGAGTGGGTCTCAAACCCCGTTCCAGTTGATAAGAACCATGGAGCGATCTGCATATGTACTGATTTCTATGATTTGAATCGTGCCTGTCCTAAGGACAATTTTCCCACACCATTTATTGATTGGATTTTGGATGAGTGTGCGGGTAGCGAGGTTTTTTCCTTTATCGACGGCTTTTCCAGATATAATCAGATATAAATTAAACCTGAGGACCAACATAAGACTGCATTTATTTTTCCTTGGGGAGTTTTTGCATATCAGAAAATGCCTTTTGGCCTTAAAAACGTCGGAGCTACTTTTCAATGAGAAATGACCTTGATTTTCCACGATCTCATGTCGATTATCAAAGTATTTTTGGATGAACTTGCTGCCCATTCTCGTATGAGAATGTGTCACTCCTATGATTTGAGATTGGTATTCGAAAGGTGCCTCCATTATTTGGTCAGGTTAAATCCTCACAAGTGCATATTTTGTGTGAAGTCAGGTCACTTATTAGTATTCATCATTTCTAAAGAGGGTATAAGAGTAGACCCTTTGAAGGTTGAGGCAATACTTTAGTTGTCTCATGTGAAAAATATTTGTCATCTTCAATGTTTGCAAGGCATGGAAAAATTCTTACGGAGATTCGTTGTCAATTTTTCCAATTTCACTAGAGGATTCATGCATCTTTTGAAGAAGGACACCACCTTTTGTTGGGATGAGAGAGCCCAAGAGTCCTTTGATGTGCTCAAGCAAGCCCTAGCATTAGCTCTGGTGATTAGTCCCCCAAACTATAGCCATGATTTTCTACTTTATGTGGCCACATCCATCGAGACGATTGGTATGGTTTTGGTTCAAGAGGATGAGGAGCTCCAAGAGCATGTCATATACTATCTGAGCTGGAATCTTATTGATGCAGAGATTCGTTATTCTCATGTTGAGAAGCTTTCCTTAGCTACCGTATAGGTGGTTCAACGGTTGAGACATTATATTCTCCTTCGCCAGACCTTGGTTGTAGCCCATGTCAATCTGTTTCAATTCGTCCTCACTCAAAGGATGATTGGGGGAAAATATAATAAATGGATTGTCATCCTGCAAGAATTCGATCTCGATTTTGTCTCGGTAAAATCGAAGAAATCGTTAATTTTTGCAGAGCTTATATCGGATCTCCCAAGCGAGGCTGAGGAGTTGGTTTGTGAAGATACATTTATTGATGAACACATATTCTTAATCTCAACTTTAGACCCATGGTATGGGAATATCATTATATATCTACATACATTGAAGGTCCCCACTCACCTCTCATGGGATGAACGATGATGATTACATCACGTGTCTAAGAATTACCTCATAGTGGATAACACTTTATACCGCCGTGGGGTAGATTCCATTTTACGTCGTTGTTTAACTCACAATGAGGCTGAGGTAGTGCTGAATGATTGCCATAGAGGGGCATGTGGTGGTCATTTATCTGGGCTTTCTACAGCCCAAAAAATCTTAAGAGCGGTTTATTTCTGGCCATCGATCTTTAAGGATTGTGTTGATGCAGTTAAGAGGTGCCACCCTTTCTAGATGTTTGCACATAATATGTGCTCAAAACCTACCTTGTTACATCCCATCATCACCTCTGGTCCCTTCACTAAGTGGGGGCTTGATTTTATGGATTGCAACCCAACTTTAGCTGGGGGGAATCATCATATCATAGTGGTTGTTGATTACTTCATGAAATTGGCTGAGGCTATGCCTACACTTAAATCTGATGGTGATATAGCCATGCACTTCATATTCAACCAGATTATTACTCGGTTCGGGATTCCGAAAGAGCTTGTCACTGACATGGCTTGCACTTTCAGAACCGTATGATGGAGGAGTTGGCATCAAAGTTAGGGTACAAGCAAAATCATACCTCCTCTTACTACCCCCAAGCGAATAGGTAGGTAGAAGCAGTGAACAAATCACTCAAATCCATTCTCCAACGAACCATTGCACAAAGAAAGAATAATTGGCACATTATGTTATATCCTGCTTTGTGGGCATATAGAACCGCTGTGAAGACTGCCATGGGTTTTTCTCCATATCAACTTGTACATGGAGTGGAGTCGGTATTTCCAGTTGAATGTGAGATTCCTTCTTTGAAACTAGCTGTAGATCTCTTACCAAACACTTCCCCATTGGAGGAGCATTTGGTCCACCTTGAGAAACTTGATGAGCAGTGTTGAGATGCCTTGGTGGCTCTAGAAGTAAATAAACGTCACATAAAGGTCCAGTATGATAAATCTATCCATCCAAGGAGGTTTAGTGAGGGAGACTTGGTCATTTTATGGGATCAATCGAAAGAACCCTTGGGGGTAAGAAAGTTTAACCCTATGTGGCGTGGTCCTTACGTCGTCAAACGTGTGTTAGAGAAGGGCACCTATGAGTTAGTGGATTATGAGGGAACGGCCTTGGCAGAGCCTAGGAATGGTCTCTATCTCAATAAGTACTATGCATGATTTTCATCCAAGACTGGTTATTGCATATTATTGTACATTTTTGCATAGTTAGGTCTTTTTCTTATAGTGATCGGGTTTGTAAATAGTTTTCATTTCTTTTGACAGATGTCAATGGAATCTTCCACCTACATAGGATTCACGGATGGTGCAAGCCGTCACACTCAACACTCAGCCTCTACTGCTTGGGTGATTTATACTCCTATGGGTCAGGTATTGTTTTTAGGAGGTGTATGCTTACGACCATCTTCAAACAATGTTGCTGAATATAGTGCCCGTATTGAGCTTCTACGGAATGCCATTTTAAATGGCGTTCTCTCTCTTGAGGTACATCTTGATTCAGAGTTAGTAGTGTAACAGCTTAATGGTTTGTACCATGTTAGAGATCCAATGTTATTAAGAAGATTCTTGCATGTGAGATTATTAAAACGAAAATTTGACAATATAACATACATACATATTCCAAGAATTAATAATCAAGTTGCTGATTCATATGATAACTACGTGTTATATTGGAATTTGTTTCATAATCGATAAACTCATCACAAACACAAATTTTTACACATGTAAATAAATAAACCGATCATCATAAAAGTTTTTATATACATCCAAAATGTGGTAATACATAGTGTCATAATACAAAAATGGGGCTCTCAAGCCACCAAAATATAATACACGGTAATAAAAAATGTATCTCTCAAGTATCTAATCCTATGGAGGAGGAGGAGGGTTGTGATAATGGAACGTCACTACGGCTCTAGCTAGCTGTCGGAATAATTGCACCCATGCTCATGGTACACCCACCACTTGGTTCTGCATAGCCTCAGGAAAGTCCTCGACTTGCACCATGTGAACTCTGTGTGCTAGCCTCACAAATTTGGTATGAATGCTCTGGAGCATCCACACCTGTGATATCATATCCTCTTCCCCTCCATCTATGACGAGGGGAGCCTTCAGGCCACCGTGGTCCCACATATGCATGCATATGGTAGATGTCACTATGTATTGTCACCCAAAAAAATGTCTTTTGATTTCATATAATTAGAAAACACAAAAAAATTAAATAACTCAAAAATTTAAAGAGAGGGTCGAGATTTGTTACCTATGTCACCGTATGTCAATCCTGGTGGTTGCGGCATGTCCAGGTCCCCCTGGAAATCTATCCCTGCATAGGGGTAGTCATCGATGGCAACTATCTATCGTCACCACCATGGAAATAACTCAGCTGGATAGGGGTTGGACACCCTACCTCCCCCCAGTTTACACATCGCATCTACCCAATGTCGTTGGGCCGGATCTCGAACCCCATGTAGAGGAACGTCAACTCTAGGGCTCAATCCTGGAACACGCTCGAAGAAAAACATGCTCAGTATGCTGCTGAAACCAAAGTTTAGCACTCTACCCATCTTACACTCACTGAGCTGATGTTTCATGTTGCTTAGTAGTGTAGTGCTCCAGTCATATACCGTGGGTCTCATGCACTCCACTACAGAGAACATCAGAGGCCACGAGGCTTGGTGGAGTGAAGCCAAGCCTGCTATCCTTCCCAGTGTCAGTAGGATGTCCTTTAGGCCCAGCACTTGTATATATTTGGTTGGGATCTGACTCCCCACCTTCTCCGTGTCCAGATAGCAGTACACTGCAATGTACTCATCTATAGTCAGACCACCTCCGGGCCCGTGAGAATGTAGGTTCACTACTTCCCCACGTCGGGAAAGTCCAGTAATAAAGTATATGTCCTCCACCTCTATGGTGAGGGACATCCCATCTATCTGGAACGACTCTGAGTCTGGATCCCAGTAGTTCACCAACATCTGCAATAGTCCTGGTTTGCCCCTTAAGCCACCAAGACACCAAAATTTGTAGAGCCCACATGCATGTAGCGCTTGTTGAGCCATTAGATCAGCCCTTACTTGCCTCCTCTACATCATCATGTTCACGTTCTCTCCATTCTAGGACCTTCCTGCACAAAAAATTGCAAGTTTACCCATTAGAATACTTAAAAAACCTCATGTGCGGCCACATACATGACTGTTTGCCAAACAGCCGCATATGTACACGACTGTGATGGTAATTTTGACGTATATCTAGCCCTATATGTGGAAAAACCCTCGATTTCCACGTGGGCCGCAGTGCCTATTTTGGATTGAGCTAGAAATCCCAAATAACCATGGAATTTGATAAAAATTGCATCAAAATGGAAGAGAAGAGCATGGGTAAGTTCCTAGAAGAAACGGTAGCGGATTCTATCGGCTGGATCTCCTGGAATTCGTTGTTGAAAATCTGAGCTCAATTGGGTAAAAATTTCAAATGTTTTATAATGTTTTGAATTTTTTACTATTTATAGAAATTTTTCAAATTTTTGAAAATTTTTACCCCCTTTCCTATAGTTTGGACCATTTCTAATCATTTTGGACCGTTTTTGACCTAATTTATGATGTAGGAGACCTTTTTGAGTGTCGTTTCAGCCATTGGATTGACCCTTTCATTTCGATTTCAAGTATCATGTCTAAACTGGCATATAGGTTAGGTTTCATCACCGTTTGCATTTTTGCATGACCTTATCACCGTTTCATTATAGCCTTAGGTACAAACCCACTCTGTTATGTCACGGAACCTTCTTACTATTTTAGAACTGGCATGATATGAGTGGTAGAGCTTGACCATACATGGGTACCCTAGTTAGCGCCATATTTCCATTTGGTGCCCATGCTGACATTTTGTCCCTTAGGGTGTGGGAGTCCATTGTATAGTATTGCCATGACATTTCGCAAGAGCCTCATACTCCTCTTGATATTTTTCTGGCCTATTCCCCTCAGGACTCCTTTATGTCAAGTTGTAATTGCATTATCATGATCTTTTCCTGTGTTATTGAGCCTTACGCCGACTTCCCTGACATTGAGTTTCAGCCATATAGCCCGAGCTTGTCTCATGTGTAGCCATGCAAAGCCATTTTATATATCCTTTGCAGCTTGATTCCCTTTTTACCAGGAGGGGATTTTACCCCGAGTGTCGCTATCCTACACATGTATCATTGCATTGAGCATAGGTATGTTCCACTTCTTGGAACTAGTTTGTTTTCTCCTATGACACTCGTCTCCTCCTAGTCTGTAACTATAAAGCAGTTTTATTCTTTTTTCAAGCTTTTTAAATATTTGAAAAAGTCCAAAAAAATAAAAAAACCAAAAATACGGACAAGGAAAGATGTTATATTTTGGCAGCTGTCAAGTCGTGTCACCTTCGAATAGAGCACTGTATATCACATCCATTGGTTGGGTTTATAGTTTGACTTTAGGAGTTGTAGTCATTTTATCTGAGTTTATATCCACCGACTGGTTAAGCTTCCAGTCCCCATGGAGCCTCTGTTGATGCCTCCTGTGTCACAGAGATGTCCCAATTTGTATATCGAGTCTATGCTACCTTTATTCAGTCACCATATGCTGATATGCTCTTCTTCGAAGGAAGTTGAAACCCGAGTCGGCCATTCCTCAGTTATCTTGATTTTGCATGTCGGCCATTCCCGGTACAGTTACTGGTTTGTGCACCTTATGATCGAGTCCTTCCACATTATATAGCTCTGCTGAGTACCTCGTGTTGGATGATGGGGGATTCCTTAATTCCCTCCTTCCAGCGGATTTCATCCCATTAGAGGAAATTTGGGGTCTAAAATGGGCCTTATAAGAAAACGTGCCAAAATAAGTTTTTGTGAGTTGGAATTCAAGAACCAATAGAATTTCAANACCCATTTTAGACCCCAAAATTCCTCTAATGCATTGACTTCAGATCATTTATTCTGGGATTGGAATCTAGAGTCATTTTTTAGTGCCTTGAGACTTGCATTCATCAGTGGCAGGTTCTCTCATCATTGACAGTCTTTGGGAATACATCAATGTCCCATAATCGATGGATCCTCTCAAGTGTTTGACCTCAACACATCTATTCTCACTTGTGATTTTACACTCTAGTACCTTCATTCCCATTTTCATTATCGGTGGGTGATCTTGCATCTGTTAACGGTATACATCAATGACCGGTAATCAAACGATGGACTACTATTTTTGACCTCGACACCTCTATTCACATAGTAGGACATGTACTCATAGCAGTTTGTGTAGAAGACCTTCTAGATTGGTGGCATATCTTATATGCTACCTCCTTGATCATGCCTGTGTTCATGAGATTTCAGCTCTCGTGACTTGATTCCAGTATATGTCAGACATTTCCAGCTATTATGGAGATCTTGATCCATTATATATCTTTAGCCATTATG
>LPNX010548881.1:166544-191552 GCA_001517045.1 Pseudotsuga menziesii
GAATTAATATCCATCTAGGGTCATTAGATGCCAAGATACTCTATCTTGAACCTTTTCAAAAATTCTTCTCACACCCATCTGTGAGCTTGTCATCCTCTATAGGCTTTCATATTCAACCTTGTAGCACAGGTGAAGATCTTCATCACTCTAGGTGATCTTCAAGCTCCTCATGTAGGTGTTATCCCATGGGTGCCTTCTGAGCTTGTACAAGTCCTTCTTTAATTTTCACACATGAGTATGCTTTTCATGTGTCTTAATTCTGAGTGGATGCTCTTTGTAGCCTATGCCTTCTTTCTGTGAGAAGCCTCATGCTATGAATCTTTCCTCGTATCCCACTATGTTGCCATCTATTGCATGTTGGATCTTGTAGATCCATATGGAAGACACTAAGACTTCCCTTGAGGTATTGATACCATATCCTAGACATCATTCTTCTTGAACCGATGCTTTCCCTCCCTTTCTTGTTGTCTACTTCTTCATAGCTGGAAGGCTCTACATCAATGATGTCGCTCAATAGTGTCACATAACTAGAGTGTGTCTGAGGCCTCTTGAATTCTTGTCATACTATTCTTCATATCTCATTCTCTTTTTATTATTCTGACTCTTTCTTTCTCTATGCAAGCTTCAGGTTCATCTTTATGTATTATTATTGGAGTGAATCTTGAATTGTTGTCACTTGTTCTTTAGAACAACTCTCATCCCTTTTTTCTTGTAGGCGATTGTACGCGATCTTTCCTACAAGTCAAATGCACCAGTTGTATGGTTAGAAACATTTCATAAGGAATATTCATAATGTAAAATTCTTATGCATAAAGATATAATCATGCAACTATTTTAGCCATTACAACTTTCATCCATATCTCATATACACATAAACTTTCCAGATTCCTTCCATCTCTTCCATAACATTATTGAGATTGTGCAATAATCCCAATATGTCAGCAAAGAGGTTTCATCCTATATAAACAGTAATGGAGTGTTGTATAGCAATCACTAATACATAATATTAAAATTGTGACAGTTTTTCGTTGCTATTCCCACGTTTTTTCATCTCACTTGTGACAATAACGGTCGCGACGTTTCATGGCACTTATTGCGTGGATATATCAATGAAATTTATAAGCCGTCAATATAGAGACGAAAAATGGCCCCCACGTATCTTCTATATAGTGGCCTTGGAATTGATTTTTTAGAATTCATTTTCTACATTTCATTGCTCTATCGACACAATTTTTATCCCTATAACGACAAAAATATGGTCAAAAACTGCTACACAAAATCTAGTTTCCACGACAAACCGTGGAAAACATTCGACGGTCATTTGTCTCTCTATCGACGAATTCTGGAATTTGAACAGAAAAATATTCCATGCAGTCGTTGCTCTATCGACCAATTTGTCAACCCTAGAACAACAAAAATTGTTAGACAAAATTTAGTTTCCACGTAAAACCATGGAACCTATTCGACGAAATTTGGTCACTCTATCAACGAATTCTGGAATTTGAACAGAAATTTCTTCCACGCAAAACCGTGGAAAACCAAACACGTTCGATGAAATCTGCAAGCTGAACAATAATTGTTCCACGAAATTGTGTCTATAGTGTGATGGTATTCCTAGAAAGCCACCCTGGGTTTCAATTGTTTTGCAGTACCCGCAGTGAAAGTTGGTCGATATTGAGACGAAACCTGGAGGTTTCAAAAAAAAAATTAAAAACCATGGAAAGGCACCTTATTTTCCACGAATTTGGATCTTCAATAAGTGCTTGGGATTAAATACATACTATATTTTAAAGACAAATAAATGGATAAAATATAACACAGGAAAGGTTATTTATAGAAAATAAATATATGGGGAAAGTAAGATATGGGAAAAAACATATTGAAGCAAAAGGAAAAAAAGTAAATGGGAATTTCAGGGGGGAGGTAAAAAGTGTTAACTGACTCTTAAAAATAGGGCATAATGATTCAAAAAGTGCCCAAAAGTACCCAAAGTGCCCCTAAGCACCCTAATTATTGCCTCAAAAACGGTTTTCTGATTAGGATGCACAAATTCATAATAATTGGCTAAAATACATAATTAGAGGCTGTTGGCCAGGGAAAGGGGCATAAGAAGGAAGTTTGCAGGAATGATAGAAGCAAAGGAAGACTGTGAAGGACGAAAAGGGCCCACGAAGGAAAAATGGAGAAGTGCATGATAGAGGAAAGGAAATCATGGAAGCACGCAAGAGGAAAATGACTGGAAAGCAACAGATACAAAATCCAAAGCATGGCCGTATCAAATGGCGTAAGCCTACAGCTATGCATGTATGAGAAGATATTTGTAAGTTGGGTTGATAGTGCCTCATGTCAAGTCATGCTCACCATAGCTGTAACCAGCAGGGTGGCTGATGGTGATGACTAACAGATTTTTGGGATGCAGTTAGCCCTGCGTGGCCATGTAAATTAGTATAAATAGGAGGGATGCAATGGTTAGAGGGTTGGTCTATAAGGTTTTCATTGATCTGTGTTCAGTTTTTCAATATTAGTTTTCTATTGAGTGGTGATCTGTGGAAGGGGATGCCGATTATGCTGTAATGTCATAGCAATCAGAAGAGGATTAGACTCAAGAAGAGTATGGTAGCATTAAAGGGGCTGTTGAGCCGTGGATCTAACTGCAGTGTGAGCAGACCACTAGGAGTAGGAGTAGAGTAGGAGAGAAAACTAGAGAGCATGAGAACGACAAGTATGTACTTGAAGACATATCTCAATATCAGTCTTCATCTCGTAGAGTGCAAGGTGCTATATCCTTTCTCATGCCAGATGAAGAGCACCTTGTTGGTTTTTCCGAGATGGGTTTCCACATTACTTCTTGTGTCTAAATGAATGATTTATGTGATTGATTACTAGTTACTTTCTACATAATGTTAAATGTGGTTCAATATTTGTTAGTTTCTTGAATTTGGTAAATGAATGAACAAAATTCCTTGCTGAATTAAAACTGTATAATTGTATATCATTCTATATAATTCTTGTTATGAATCTCAACTTAATTCATAGAGCCAATTGATGTGAATTAGCTACACTACATTAGTTACGTGAGCTGCCAGGTAGAAAGGAAAGTCAGGTCACGTGTGATGCCATATAGTTGTGCTCAATTGCACAAAACTGAATACTCCGTCCAGCTGTCCCGCTGCCTTCATTGAGCTCCTTGGTTGCGAGCCAAGGGACTATACTTCCCCAACAATCGTGGAAACATGGTTCTGGCGGTTACCCATCTATGAGATATCTCAGGTGAGACTACACCTGCTTCATAGGTGTTGCTGATGGGGCTTGCTCTATCAGGATGGTATCTCAGGTAGTTGTTGGATTGGCGGGCTATGCAGAACCTGGGTCGTGTAAGTGGGGAAAATTTGCCAACAAATGGTTCTTTTGCCGGGACCCTTTGATTAAATCGGGGAGATGGTGTGGCACCCAATGAAGGAGGAGATAGAAGACTAGATGGATACTAAAACACTGGTGTTTACACAAGAAGAAAGTGCAGGAACATGGTTCAACGCAAAAAGATGGTTAGATGAATACATATACTCGGATATTCCTGAGATCTTCTTTTTTGACTTCCCTATTCTACTACATGAATGGTTGGTAGGATTGGAATCTAGACGGACCAACTACCAGACAAGGGAGATTACTGAGTGGAGCGACCAACTAGTTCAGGAGTTAACCAGTGTAAGTAATGTTGTCTCAAGAGCTGTTGATTTTTGGGTTGATAGTATATTGTAAGGGTATATTACTGAGTTTGCAATAGATACTATAAATTCATACAGTGAAGTTGAATGAGATTTCTTCCAAGGACCACGAAGGAGATACTTATTGAGCATAATTACATGGATAAAACTACTTACTTATGAGAAGGATATTTTACACTTGGACAATTGAGCCATGTGTCTAGGAAGGGGATATGTCGCTAACAAGTAGGTAATAACATGGGGAGGAGTGCACGGAGATGTTCCCCGGAAGAACAGAACCTGAAATCGAGGTTAGATTCCTAAGGAGTGGGATAAGAATCAGATTAGGAAAGAGAAGGAAAACCGAAAGGGGACACTGGAATCCTAGTTTGTTCGAGGGAAGTGAACATGAACTTTGATCGTGTGAAGATGAGGGGTCTTGCGATGAAGAGGAGGACTATAGCCCGATCTTGGAAGGACCTAAAGATCCAAATAGCTCTGACAAGACCTCAGGATTAGAGAACAATTATATAACACGAGCAATATCTCTTAAGACAAGATCTAGAGTCTCATCCCCTGAAAGGACCTCTAACCCGGATAGCACTAGCCCTGAAACTAATGTGCAAGAAGGTACAACTCAGTTGAAACCTACCCCAGAGAGCCTAAACACTAACCCAATGGCTGCAATATATGTATGGTTACCTACATTTAATGGAAATGGAATGGAATACCCTGAAAAACATTGGTTCCTATGCGAAGCTGTGTGCATGGTACATTTGGTCCATGGCGTTGACGTCAAGAAAGAGCAGATGATTACGACCTTAAGGGGTCGTGCCTTAGATTGGTTCATTAAATTTTGTGCCTCACCAATTGGGACACCATAGAATACCCTCAAGGAAATCCGAACTGCAATGATCTCTGAGTTCAGAAAACCCAAATCAGAGTCACAATGTATTACTAAGATTAAGGAGAGTAAAAAGGCTCTAGTAGAAACTGTGTGGGATTTTGATCAAAGATTCAAGACATTAATGGCCAAAGTAAGCTTCCAAATGTTTGATGTGCAGCATAAAGAATGGTTTATTGCTACTCTACTGCCACAACTCTGTGGGCCATTGATGCAGCAGAATATTGAGTCACAGACAGAAGCACAACCCTGGAAATGAGGCTAGAGGCCTCGCCTATTGTAACGGTGCCGCAGGAATGGTACAGATTCAGTCGCAGCTAGCCAACCTCACACTACAACTTTAGGATATCAAAAAGGGAAAAGAAGGACAAGAGGACTTCTGGTGCACAAAATGTAGAATGGACAGACACACCAAGGATAATTGTCCGAGCTTCATGAATTATGTCACATCCGGTGCACCTAACCCATTAAACGGGAAAGGGATACCCTGGTGTCATATATGCCAGTCAAGTGGTCACCATGATGAAGAATGTGTGTATTTATAGAAGGTTGTAAGTACCCCTGCAAACTTATTTTGTAAATTTTGTAGATCAGTAGGACATGTGGAAAAAGAATGGAGAGCATACCAGCTCTTGAAAGAGAAAACAATTGATACATACTTAATGGAAAATGAGGGGTTCCCTTATATTGAATAGGTGCAAGCCTCGTACCAACCTACATAGTTCCTAGCTAATCAGTACCAACAGTCGTATGCGCTTCAGCAGCCATATGCGTAGCAAAACCCCTATCACCAAAACTACAAGCAGAACTAGTATCCACCGCAGCAACTACACCCTCAGGTAAGGGGTGGTGGAAAATTAAGAGGACAAGGTGGTGGAGGAGGATTTGGTAGGGGGAGAGGTCTAGTTAAATGCTATAACTGTGGACAAGTAGGTCACTTTTCCAGAGATTGTTTGGATCCTGCATGAACATGCTCATATTGTAAGGGATAAGACCATAATGTTGAACAATGTCCTCAGCTAATCGCAAAGTGGCAAGAAAGAACTATTACTACACCCAACCCCCCACCAAACCCAAAATCAAATACAAATGTGAATGTTCAGATGATCGTGGCTGAACCGTGAGACCTGAAAATTGCTGCCATAACTAGAGGAGGTGTGATGACTGGAGTAGAACAGGATAACCCATAAGAACAAACGCAGCCACAAGTGAGTCCAGCGGTGCAGAAAAATGAATCACCAACTGTTCCAAAATATAAATAAATATTATAGGATATGCAATCACACTTCATAATCCCTGACGTACAATCAACTTCAACAGAATTCAAGAACATGCTTGAACGATTATAACACATGTTTTGGAATAAGACTTCGCCCAAGGTTAGTAAGCTGATACCTCTTCTATCCAGTTGTTGGATGCTATTGCATAACTACAAGAAATAATAGATGAGATCCTTGTAGAGCCACAAACTAAGAATAAGGTTAACCAGGTGCGACGAAAATGTAATACCGGCCACGAATTAAGAATGAATGCACAAATCAGTTATTATGACATGGACTATATCATTTTATATCTAGGGTCAGATGTCAATATCCTAATGTGCCATACTTGGGAAAGCATGGGAAATCTGTGCTTGGACTGGTCTCCTATCCAGCTAGTTATTTCCAATCAAGTCAAGGTACTACCCATTGGCCGATTGAGAAATGTCATTATCGATGTGGAAGGATTGCACACATATGTATAATTTGAGGTCATCAACATTGTGGATGATACAAATCCTTACCCTACATTGCTAGGGATAGATTGGGCTATAAACATTCAAACAATTATAAATTTCAAGAAAAGGATCCTCTCCTTTGAAGATGTGGAAATGAGAGTAGTCTCGCCCATTAATCCATTTCAGGGACAAAGATATGTTGAGCCTATTTATAATGAGGGGCAGGGTGACTATCTCGATCAAATATACAATGTTACATATATGCATGAGGATCATATCAGTCCGACAGCACATGGGAACCTAAGCTAGAAGTGCACGAGTTCATGTATGTCTGATTTAGGGGAGGATTTAGAGAATTGGCAAAATAGGTGACATGAAGTCTCCATGAGAAGTTGTGTAAGAGTCCCAAAGTCTGTACGATGGGTGGAGACTGAGTCAAGGGAGTTACCCGCCTATGAGAGTTTCATATACACTTTGGATATGGTGACCAAGACCTATGGTAACTTTGAGCAGTTGCAACAAAGAACCCAGGAGGTTGCGCATACAGTTATTAATACTGACAAACACCCTACAATTCATGATATAGTCTAGAAGGAAAAAGGGGGTATAATCTAGAAAATCTACAACACTAATGATCACCAACACAATGCAGCTACTCAGCAAGACAATGTACCCAAGGACGCAGAAGTTAACCTAACTAACTTCAGTGGCCCAAAAACAGTGGAACTAAGTAAATATCGTAGAGTAATATAAAAGCACTCACAGGATGAAGCAGTTGTACAAATTGTAGTTCTCCTACAGGAATACCAGACCCTCTTCCCTCTAACAAGCACAGAAAGAAAGGGAATGGTGGAAGACGTAGAGAGGATGAAGATACCTTTGTGATTACAGACTAAGCAAACTCTACAACAGCTGTCGGCATGACATTATCAATATATCAGGGTGAAGCCATCCACAGAAGGAAGACTTATCCTACACTATGACAGTAGAGTATTCGCACACCTACACAAACTAAAGGCAACTTGGCTAAGTTCATATACCATCACACAAACTTCGGATATAGGCACAACACAATGCCAGATAAGTCGATGGCACCCACGTCCTGAGTTTGGTAACTGTAAGTTTCCTAAAACCTCACTGCGACATGTGTAAAAAAAATAAAAAAATTCAACAGATACTGCGCAAATCGGGCCGTTCATATGACCCTTGCTTCCTGGCTCGAGACGAGCCACGAGTGAGTGTTGGGCACCTATTGGCCTAGGAAAGGGGCATAAGAAGGAAGTTCACATGTGAAACCAAGGAAAATGCATCACACACAAGATAGAATCAAAGGAAGACCGCAAAGGACGAAAAGGGCTTGCAAACGCATAACGGAGAAGTGCACGGAAAAGGAAAGGAAAGTGCCGAAGCGCACAAGAGGAAAATGGTCAGAAAGTGACATATACAGAATCTAGATCATGGCTGTATCAAATGGCATAATCCTGCATCTACGCACGTATGAGAAGATATTTGTAATTCAGGCTGATGGTTCCTCGTGTCAAGTCATGATCACCACAGCTGTAGCCAGTGGGGTGGCTGATGGTGACAGCTAACAAACTGCTAGGATATATTTATCCCTATGTGGCCATGTAAATTAGTATAAATAGGAGGGATGCAATGGTTAGAGGTTTGGTTTGTAAGGTTTTCGTTTACCCCTGTTCAGTTTTTCAGTAGTAGTTTGCTATTCAGCGGTAATCTGTGGAAGGGTATTCCGATTATGTTGTAATGTCATAGCGATCAGAAGAGGAGTAAACTCAGGAAGAGTATGGTAGAATTAGAGGGGCTGTTGAGCCACGGATCTGACTGCAATGTGAGAAAACCGCTAAAAGTAGGAGTAGAGTAGGAGAGTGAACTAGAGAGCTTGAGAACAACAAGTCTAAACTTAAAGACATATCTCAAGATCAGTCTGCATCTCGCAGACTGCAAGGTGCTATATCCTTTCTCATGCAAGATGAAGAGCACCTTGGTGGTTTTTCCCAGATGAGTTTCCACATTACTTCTTGTGTCTAAATAAATGATTGATGTGGTGAATGTTTATGTGATTGATTACTAGTTACTTTCCGCATAATGTTAAATGTTGTTCAGTCTCTATTAGTTTCTTGCATTTGGTAAATGAATGAACATAATGCCTTGGTGAATTGAAACTACATAATTGTATATCATTCTATATAATTCCTATTATGAATCCTGACTTGAGTCATAGATCCAATTGATGTGAATTAGTTGCGCCACATAAGTTGCACCAGCTGCAAGGTAGAAAGGAAAGTCAAGTCATGCATGATGACATATAGTTGTTCTCAGTTGCGCAGAACTAAATCCTTCATCCAGCCGTCCCACTGCATTTGTTGAGCTCCTTGGCTGTGATCCAAGGGACTATACTTCCTCGAAAATCGCGGAAACATGGTTCCGGTAGTTACCCATCTGTGAGATATCTTGGGTGAGACTGTGCATGCTTCGCAGGTGTTGCCGATGGGGCTTGATCTATCAGGCCGATATCTCGGGTAGTTATTGGATCGATGGGCTATGCAGAAACTGGGTCGCGCAAGTGGGGAAAAGTGGCCAATAGAGGCTAAAGTGGGACATCTTACAACGGATTCTATGACAAGGTAGGAGGGTACATCTATAAAAATAGCATCGATAAAATATGTTGTAACCACCACAGGGATCATATAAACATTAATTAAATGAAATTATAGGCACCACTAAGAGCTAATTTCTATGATAAGGTAGGGGGTATATCTATAAAAATACCATCGATAAAAGATGTAGGCACCACTGGGCTTGGATCAACTTATTGTGATTTGAAATTAGGTTAAGCCCACTAGGGCTTAAACATCCCACAAGGGCTTGGAAGGATACCCATAGAGCCTGGAAGAATCCCGCAGAGGCATGTGGATACCCGCAGAAGCTTAAAGAATCCCATAAGTCAGAAGTAAAGAAAGCCCATGTTCTGAAGATGAAGGAAGCCCAACATTTGAAGACTAAGGAAACCTATAGGTGTAAATGAAGCCAGAGAAGGTCAAGCCCACACTTTTCAGAAGAGATGAAAATGAAAAACTAATCCTTCTTGTGCAACCACCTCAAGCATGGCCAAAATCAGTCAAAGCTAGTACCAATTATGCCCGAAAGAAAGAAAAAAAGTCCCTTGAGCACATGATAGGAAAGAGACATGTTAATCAACAAAAAATTGACAACTTTGTTCTATTCTTTTACTATGCATACAAAAAAATCATCGTAGATCACCTTTTGGCATTGATCAGAAGCAGGTTGCAAAGTTCAACATGCAATTTGTAGTTTAGAAACCATATCAAAATTGCCTTGGAGACACTCCTCGTAAAATATCATCACTTTCTCTACTACGTGTGAAGAGGTACTAGAGATAATTCATCATACTGCAAAAAACATATGGTGCATTGAATTCATCTTCATTGAAAAATAAATAAATAATAAAAAAATAACTCAACCCCTAGGGAAAAAGAGTAGTTATTCACCTGGAAAATCTGTGTAGGATCTTTGCAGTGTCTGTTGGAGATATTTACCACCATACACACTCTTTTTGGTCAATTTGTCCTAGTTAAACCACTATCCTAAGTATTATTGACTTAATTGACATCAGAGGAGCACTAGTTGACATCAGCTAGATCACACCCACGCCTACCTTCAGTCAAGGAGACTAACTTATCCTTCTCCTACATTCGGGGAGGCTAACTGGAGCACTCTAGGGGTGATCTAAGTGTAATTAATGCCCCATATTGCTAACTGATGGTTACAATCAGTTAAACATAGTAGTGAAGGTTCCCTCCTTCATTAAAATGATTATTTATTGATTATTTAATGAACTAGAGTCAACAAGGGCACATCCAACCACTTCTAATGTTCAGTTACACTTCAGTTAACCTTGTCAGGGTTCATTGGAGTCATTGAAGTGCTACCACTTGTTGGTTGGCTTGATATAACATGTGTCTGACCTACTTTCAGTTAGACTCAGTCATTTATTGCACTTCAAATTCAGTTAGGGCTCAGTTGAGTCAATTAGGGTTTTTATCAATGGTTAACTGGAGTGTTGACTATGGCTTACATTTAATTAAGCTAGATTCACTCATTCAATTTTAATGACCTCCTTGGGAATTTGAATTGCTTTTTCATTCATGCTTGCAGCATGATCTTGTATTGTATTACTCATTCTTTGTGTGAATATACAGTGCGGCTAATTATTTTGTAGCCCTATTACACCATTTTCATGAGTTATTGTTATTAATATTTGATGAGACTTGTGTTTATTCCCTAGATTACTGTGACAAATTAATATGGTATTAGAGCTCACGGCGGGACGAAGCTCAGATCTCTCAAAAACAAGGTTTTTGACAGATCTTGCATGGAAATTGAGCAATAGCTCAAAAATCCAGCACTGCACCAGAAGCTAAGGCTTACCACTTAATACCCCAAGTAAATAACTTGTTGATCAAGCTTGCTTGATTGACTATGATGGGTGTGATGAAAGCCTAAAATGTGCAAGCTGTCCGACCTTACATTGCCCCTTTTGTTGTGATTTGCAGGTTTTTGACAGGTGAAAGCATTCACTCCAGCAGATTCAGATGGCTTCTTCCATAGATCTTTTGACTCCATTCAATTTCCACTCATGGAAAGGAGACATGGAGATCCAGCTTCACTCTAGAGGACTCTATAGGGTCACCATGGACACTGAAGAAGAGCCTGGTTCTGCTATAGACAAATCTAGATTCTTGAATAAGAAGGATGAAGCATTCGGATTCTTGTGCCTCTCTGTTTCCCAGGATCTTCTTTTCCATCTTTTGGGATTGAAGACTCCAAAAGAAATTTGGGACAAATTCAAAGCCCTGTATGGAAATCGGGATGATTTGAGAGTTTACCAGCTTGAAAATCAATTGATGTCTCTCCATCCCTCCAATTTCGAGACCTTGAATGACTTTTTCACAAAGTTCAAGCACATTGTCTTACTATTGAAGCAATGCAAAGTGGAGAAAGAGGATGATCAGCTCATCCTCACCATACTCTCCAAACTTGGAGCTGATTATTTAGTTTTTTTCTCTACATTCCATGTAGGAATCTCACAACCCCTAGATGGAAGCTTCCTACACTAAATGCCTTCATTGAGTCCCTAACAAGTGAACATGATAAGCTTGTCCAGATGGGGATCATCAGATCCTCCCATGATCAATCCCTCCATGTCTCGCGACCCAAAGATCTAAAGGGTAAAGGAAAGCAACAGAAGAACCCAAAAACTAACTTTGAAGCTCCTAAGCCTAAAGTTGAAAACCAGTAGCATGATGAGTCTAACGGCTCAAAGAAGAACAAAGGGAAAGGGCATCATGGAAAGGAAAAATTCAAGTGTTCATTCTGCAGGAAGGGATTCCACCCTGAACATGCTTGCACAAAGAAGAAGCTTGATGAATCTACCTGTCTCCTTGATAGAAATCACATCAATATTCTGGAAATCTTTCAGAGGAGAGATCAGCAAGATCGGGAACCACAGCATGAAAAAGGTCATTCCCTCATGGAAACCACTTTGAAGTCCAAAGCACTCTTGATTGATTTTGGAGCTTCAAACCACATGATGGATGAAAGAGACTCATTTTCATCCTTGTAGACTAGAAAATCCATCCCCATCCACACAGGAGATGACTCCACCATCATTTCAGAAGGATAAGGTACGGTTGATCTTGAGAATGGATATTTTTCAAATGTTTTGTATGTACCATCTCTGGCATCAAATATCCTTAGTGTCTTTTAGATGACACATATAGGAGTGCCTAAGAAATTATATTTCATCCCAAATTATGTTGATATAATGGAACTTTCATCTGGTAAACTCATTTCTAAAGGCCTTGCAAACCATCATGCAAAAGCCTATGTGTTCTCCCACTTTGTGTTGGATGCAAAGCCCACCCCTCTGCTAACTCATGGAAATGAAGTTAGCATGTTGTTACATGAAATATTTTTCCATCTAAATTTCAAATATTTGCATCAATTACAGAAAAAATCCATGGTTGAAGGCCTCCCGGTCATCAAGGAAACCACTAGAAATTGCAAGGGCCGTGTGGTTGGAAAACACCCTGAGCACAAGTTCGATCGGGAGAAGGCAAATCAAGCTACATGCATATTGGGGCTGATACATTCTGATATCCATGGACTGATTCCTGTCACATCCATGAATGGATCAAGGTATGTTCTAACTTTTATTGATGATTTTTCAAGGTACACATGGGTCTTCTTTCTCAAAAAGAAGTCTGAAGTATGTGAAAAATTATCTGAACTGAAGGCCTTGATCAAGAATGCCTCTGGGATTAAGATTAAGATCTTGATATCTGGTAATGGTGGGGAGTATGTCAGTAATGAGTTGCTGCACATATTCTCCTAAAGTGGTATTCAGGTCCAACATTCAATTCCCTACACTCCCCAGCAGAATGGAGTAGCGAAAAGGAAGAACCGGTCTCTCAAGGAGATGACCACCTGTATGTTGGAATCAAAGAAGTTGGCTGCAAATTTGTGGGCTGAAGCCATGCATGCTGCAGCATAAATTTATAACAGGGTTCCACACTCATCCATGAAAGGGAAGACCCCTTTCAACGCATACTTTGGATACAAGTCGGATGTGTCGAACCTATGGGTGTTTGGGTCCACTCCATGGGCCCGGATTCCACATGATAAAAGAAGGGCTTCGCAACTGCAAAGCATAGAATTTTTGTTTATTGGGTATATTTATGAATCAAAATGTTTCAAGCTGCTAGATATCAAAACAAAACAGATCATCATCGAGAGAAGTGTCAATTTCGATGAGCCTCTTCAAGAGGTGGAACTAGTGAAGGAGAAAACTATTGAATTTCCTTCCTATTCTACTGCATATTTGGGTGATGAATTGGGGGTGATGACCCTGATTTGGATCCTCTGATTTATGATATCAGTGTGTAGAAAACATCATATGCTGAATCAGAACCTGAAGTACAAAATCATCTTCCCACATGGGCTCGACAGACACTCTCCTCTACAGGAGATAACATTGGAAATCCAGATGATCCAAGGAGAACCCGGTCTGATTTCCAAAGAGAAGGTATTGTGCTCTCTTTTCCTGATAATTTTCTGTCCAAAAATTGTTATTTGATGATTATTTTAGACCAAAAATCCTACTACCATGCTCGGAAGGATCTGAGATGGCAAGTTGCCATGGATGAAGAGATGAATTCTCTTCAGAAAAACACTACTTGGGAGGTAGTTTCTCTTCCTCCAGGAAGGAAATTGGTTCAATGAAAGTGGGTGTTTTAGAATAAGGTTACTGATGATGGAAGCACCTAAAAATATAAGGCAAGGCTGGTGGAAAAAGGTTTCTCTCAGTTCCAAGGTGTGGACTACTACGAGACCTTTGCACTAGCTGCAAAAATGGACTCCATCCGCCTAGTTTTGGAAATTTAGGCATCTAAGCACTGGGAAGTGCATCATATGGATGTTAAGTCAGCCTTTATACATGGAGATATTCATGAGGAGATATACATGAAGTATCTTGAGGTCTACATCTCTGATACATCTTTGGTTTGCAAGCTAAAGAAGTCACTATATGGGTTAAAACATGCCCCAAAAGAGTGGTATTCCAAGATGGATGCCTTCCTTCTCTTGCAAAACTTCCAAAGGTGTATATCAGATCCAAATGTGTATTTATAGCAGTCTGATGGTCATTTGATTATTATTGTTTTATATGTTGATGACTTACTGATCACAGGTAGCACAGTTTCTTCCATTTTAGCCATCAAAACTACTCTCCACAATGTCTTTGAAATGAGTGCTTTAGGGCTCCTAAAACAATTTTTGGGGCTCAAAATTGAGCAAAATTATGATGGGATAATGGTCACTCAGTCCAAATAAATATCAGACCTGTTAGTCAAGTTTAACATGGCTCAATGTAGTCCTGCACCATTCCCTTTCTTTTCAGGGATCAACCTTGAAGAAGGAAAAAGCACACCTCCCATGGACTGCACTATCTATCGACAGCTGATTGGTAGCTTGTTGTACTTGACACATTCTCGGCCTGATATCTATTCTGCCATGAATGTTGTATAAATATACATGCATCAGCCTCATGATATTCATTGGAAGATAGCCAAGAGGATCCTCCAGTATATTCAGGGAACCAGGACCTACGGCATTCATTATGCTGCAGACTCCAAGCTAGAGTTGGTTGGATACACAGATTTTGATTGGGTGGGTGATTATATTGATCGAAAGTATACTTTCAGATATGTATTCATGTTTGGTGATGGCCCCATTTGCTGGTCTATCAAAAAGCAGGCTGCCATAGCATTATCTTCAGCAAAGGCCAAGTATCGAGGAGCGATGAATGCTTGCATCCAAGAAGTTTGGTTGCAAGGAATTCTTTTAGAGTTTGATCTTGGAAGTACTTTGTCCACTGTCCTCTTTTGTGACAATCAAATCGATATTAAGATATCCACATATCTAGTTACCAGGCATAGGACCAAGCATGTAGAGATCCACATGCACTATATCAGGGAGCTAGTGCATGACAGGACCATCATTCTGCAATATTGCCCAACTGATGAGGAGATTGTAGACATCATCACCAAGAGTTTTTCAGAAAAGAAGTTCACTTACCTCCATTCACTATTGGGGGTGATTTCATCAGGGTGATTTAGACTACTTTCATTGTTTAGCTTAAGGGGGGGGTTTCCCACTGGGTTTTCCCTCTTTTCCTCACTTAGCTTGTTTTTTAGCATTGTTTCAGTTTCAGCATTGTATAGGGTGACCTATGGCCTTATTTGATGGGGCCCTAGCATCTTTATGCATTTTATGTTTTCTACTCCTCTTGAGTATAGCTTAAGGGGGGTTGTTGGAGACATTTACCGCCATACACACTCTTTTTGGTCAATTTGGCCTAGTTAAACCACTATCCTAAGTATTATTGACTTAATTGACATCAGAGGAGCACTAGCTGGCATCAGCTAGATCACACCCATGCCTACCTTCAGTCAAGGAGGCTAACTTATCCTTCTCCTACATTCGAGGAGGCTAACTAGAGCACTCTGGGGGTGATATGAGTATCATTAATGCCCTATATTGCTAACTGATGGCTACAATTAGTTAAACAGAGTAGTGAAGGTGTCCTCCTTCATTAAATTGATTATTTATTGGTTATTTAATGAACTAGAGTCAACAGAAGTGCCTCCAACCACTTTTGATGTTTAGTTACACTTCAGTTAACCTCATCGAGGTTCATTGGAATCATTGAAGTGCTACCACTTGTTGGTTGGCTTGTTGTGATATGTGTCTGACCTACTTTCAATTAGAATGAGTCATTTATTACACTCAGTGGTTAACTCTGACTTCAGTTGAGTCAATTAGGGTTTTGATCAGTGGTTAACTGGAGTGTTGACTATGGCTTACATTCAGTTAAGCTAGACTCACCCATTCAATTCGAATGACCTCGTTGGGAATTCAAATTGCTTTGTCATTCATGCTTGTAGCATGATCTTGTATTGTATTATTCATTCTTTGTGTGAATATACAGTGCAACTACTCATTTTGTAGCCCTATTACACCATTTTCATGAATTATTTATATTAATCTTTGATGAGACTTGTGTTTAGTCCCTATATTACTGTGACAGATTAATAGTGTCAGTTGGTGGTAAGTTGTTATGATATTGTTCATTATTGGAAGAGCTGAATATGAAAATTTTATCCTTCTTATGAAACCACCTCAAGCATGGCCAAAATTGGTCAAGTTAGTATCAAATATGCCCATAAGATAAAAATAGTCCCCTAAGGACATGATGGGAAAGAGACATATTAGTCAACAAAGAATTGACAAATTATTTCTATTCTATTACTAGGATTGATCTCATGTAGAAAAAAACTCATCATAAATTACCTTTTGGCACTGAGAAGTAGGTTGCACAGTTGAGCATGCAATTTGTAGTTTAGAAACCATATCATAATTTCCTTGCAGACACTCATCATGTAATAACATCACTTTATATGCTACCTTTGAAGATATAGACATATGAATTTATGGTCCACATATGTTCCATGCAACAACGGAAAGTTTATCATCACAGTAATCAGAACGTGTAAATAGTGCAACCAATAACCAGGGTTAATCATTTAATGTGTCATTTAGCATATGATTTCCAGATCTATGTATCTGATAGCATAGATATAAAATACTAACTTAATGAAAATTTAGTGCCAAACTAACCATAATGTTATTATCATTCACTCAATCCTATATGTAAGATCTGAAATATAAAATCATCAAGTCCCTTACCATCACCTAGCTCTCAGTAGCAATAATTAGTACTAAGAAAATTCAAAACAATACTCAGTAAAATAATGTTGGAATTATATCACTGTGCTTTTAGAGATGTAAGGTTCCAGATCTCAGTAAAAAATTAGACTTACATATACCCAGAAAACTAATGCGAATAGGGAAGAAAACTAATCAAATCAATAAGATATATTTATACAAAAAACACCACCATCTAAATAGTTTGAAATACTAACTTGTTTTCTGTTTTGAGTGTGTAGAGAAGGAAGCTAGGGAATACGAGGTCTACAATACATATTGCATACCTATGTTTGATAAAGGAGAGGGCTCGGATTGTGGGAGTAGTAGGTTTGCATTTTTAGGGTTTTACACATAAATTCCTTTTTTGATAAAATAAAAGTTACAAAAAAACATAAAAATTAAGTCTAAAATTTCAGAGAAACAAAAACAACCTAAGAATAATATTTACAAGCATACAAATCAGAAAATTTAGTTTCGAAAGATAGATGAACAATTAGGGTTTGAAAAATTAAAATTTCTTAACCTAGGGTTTCATCATGCCAAAATTATAGCAAGAAGGTTCAAAAAAAGCCTAATTTCTTCTACGTGATTTTTCTTCTATTTTTCTACATCTCCTAGTTTGGATGATAGTCTAAAAGTAGTTATTTACTATTGGTTCTATCTCTTGTATCTTAATAGAATGAAATAGAATTTAAGGATAAAGACAAACACATTAAGGATAAATAACACGTCAAAACCCTTACCTTATCATTGTCCTTTCGCCAGATCCATTCACCCATACAACTTGATAAGAGTTGTCCATGAGATGCATTTCGATCACCATAACCTACATAAATCATCAATGACAGAACTTTTATATGAGTAAATAATATATAAGAAAATAAAAATTCATTTAAATCCTACTACAAAGTCCTGTAGAAATCAATGAACCGTGAAATGTTAAATTTACTAATGATTTTTTAAGAAATAGACATGCATTTAAAAATTTACAACGATCTTTAATACATAGTAATAAAAGAGTATTTATACCTTATTGATCTCCTCTATGTTTCAAGAATAGTTTTGTATTCCCTACTGAATAGGGCCAACCACATGAAGGTGGAAGCTCATATGGCCCCTTCCCCCCCACCCCCTCAGATCGCTCTCAATTCCCCATACCCAATAAATGATGTTGTTTACATGGAAAACATTTGAACATTCATGCATAACTAGGCTAGTCATAAAAACATATAAACATAAAAACATTGAAGCATAATGAGGTAAGTCATATAAACGTTGTTTTAGATTAACAACATCGATATACATCCAAATACAAGTCATGAATTTATACATCTACTTTTTCTTTGATTTCTATTTTTTTTCATTGAAATAAGTGACGATAATTGGGATATTATCATAATCATTTGGTGGATTATCTACAAATCCATGTTCTACTAATGTTTGTGTTTCCATTCCCTCATTTATCATGCTTCTTGCATGTCGTTGACTAGGGCATGGAGGCAATTCTGAAGGGGCATGAACTGCAACAATGAAAATGGACATATCGATATCTTGAAATATTATTGAAATTAATAGTTCATCATTTTGATTAAAATTACAATATTACTCTTTACCTGTCTTTGTAGATGTGACAACTAGTGTGTTAATTGTTTCTCTACTTGCTAATTGCTCTTGTGGTTCACCCTCCTGAGCTTCACGGTCTTCAATTGAAAGAAGAAAATTTAAAAGTATACGTCAGGAAATAAATATCTATAATCACAGTAGATATTTCTATTTCCAAAGCACACTTACCATAATGGACACTCTGCTCCCCACTATCATGGGAGATCCACACCCCAACATCAGCGGGTATGTGCGGAGTACCACTGGATTCATTGTTGCAGTTGCACTGTTTCTTAAAAGAAAACATAAATATTTAGTTATGGGTGATATAATAAAAATTGAATATACTTTAATAGTATAATACAATGATGTCCTTATTCACTTTATTTACCTGCATCTACGTCATTGGAGAGATTGGAGTCTGCCCCAATATCTTTCGATATTCAATGACACTTTTAAAACCATACTTGAAACCAAGCTTTAGGTATTCCTCGGTGGCGTCATCTTGGAACGTATTTCCTTGCAATGCATAACACATATAAATTTCCCTCTATCAAAAACATATATTTGTTCGCTACTTTGAAATAAATATTCCCCATAGTTAATCATTTAATTATTACGATTTAGGATCTTAGTTTTCTATAGCCACCCTAGCCCAGTATATGTTTCTCATGCTTTTCCACTCTAGCCTTGGTTACTTTGGAGGTGTTCGATAGCCTATATATGAAAATTTTGAAAAACGTTAGATATCAGAATTCTTTCTTAAAACAAAAAAGAAAAAAATAAATGAGCATATTTCACTAAAAAGATGATATGTGTTGTACCTTGCTTTTCCAGGCCGTGGTTTTTTTCCTTGTCTTTTTAGCAAGTTCTCCTTTGCATCCTCTATGAGTGCCTTCTACTCTTTCTCCAGAACCATGGGAGGGTGCTCATGCTTGATGTCAAGTTGTAATTTATCCCTATATTGGGCCCTAGTATATTTTAAATTCTCGTCGGCTAACTTTGCAACCACTTTCTTGTTGAATGTATTGCCGAACAAGTTTACCATGTGGTCTATCCATACATCTCTCTTTGCACTACCTTGTAGATTCCACTGTGTGCAAATGGTCGGGCCAAACAACTCCAATGCTTTGTCATTCAAATTCATGTAGAAAACATTGTTTCCGGTAGAAACATGTAATCCATTAATTTATAACAATGTTAGCGTATGTCCATTTCAATTTCATGATTAAAATGAATAAATTAATTAATAAATACCTGCAATATTTTGAATCTTGATCGGAACACAAGCGTCATCCATGAGAAAGGTTAGATCTAGTGATCTGGTGATTTTAACTCATGGTGCTCCAGGAAAAGTTTCTTGGTCATCTACATTAGGTTCATCTACAGAGTCATGTGGAGTCCTAGGATCCATCTCATCATGATCCGGCATGTCATGCTGATCAAAATCGGTGCCCTTTTCAATGTATTCGAGTCCAACCGGAGGAGTGTCAAAAATCCTCATTGGTGCATTTCTTTATCAGCGTTGTTGTTGCATTGGTGCATAACTGCTACCTATACCTGTCTCGACAATTTCTCTAGTCACGGGTTGTAAACTCCTACAAACGAAAAACTTTACTTTATCAGATCAGTTGGAAAAACAGGAAACATAATATCAGATATGAAATCATGTCATAAATTAAAAAAATATGTGAAGATGCCACTTACCCCATAAGATTTTATTTGTTCTTTCAACTCTTCAATCCTTGCCCTGATCTCCTGTGTCATGGGCCTTATGCAAGCCAAGGAGATCATCTCTGGTTTTTCCTTTTTCAGGGCCTTCTTTATAGTATCCATAGGGTCTATGGAATAATAAATTTCATCCTCAAGCTCCTCATCACCCATATGAAGTGCACTGGACTAAATTCATTAAACAATAAAATTAAGAAAAATAGTTTTAACATCATTCAAACATTGTTATTGTAATGAAATTTAGTTACTATTAAGAACTAACACTTACCTAATGCGGTGTTGTGGCTGGTGAACTCCCATGGTCACCCTATACTGATCTACTTCTAGTGGGTGATTTTCCACGGTCACCCTGGACCGTTGAAGCAACAAGTGCATTTCTACGGTCCCTACCCTGACATGATAAATCAATCAATAATTCACCATAAGCACATAAAAATGTGAATGTCAATAGTGGAAATCAAATTCTAACAGAAAAATATAAAAAAAATTAGTTATTATATTTAACGCTTACTTGATAGGACACATAGCGTGACCTTCCACGGTCACCCTAGACCATGGAAGCAGTAGTTGCCTTTCCACCGGCACCACCCTGACACAATAAATCAATAAATAAATGTTATGAAAATAATTGTAACATAATAAAAAATGAGATATTGAAATAATATCTATTTTTACCTCAAAAGTAGAGGACACGCATTATGTTCCATGACGAACATGGGCATTAGACCCCTTCCACAATGTAATAAGCATGTTGTTACATGAAAATCTTTTTGGGTTGGAGTTTCTAGTTATTGTAGTCATATTTAGTTACTATATTTAGTTGAGTCAATAATTGTAACATCAACAAAAATGAGATATTAAAATAATATTAACTTTTACCTCCGATGGAGAAGATACATGTTCTGCTCCATGGTGATGAGAAGACCCCTACCACAGTGTAATAATCATGTTAGCATGTGGAAATATTCACAATAAGCATGAAAAAAGTGAATGGTAACAGTGGAAATTGAATGTTAACAGAAAAAATCTCAACATTTGGTTATTATATCTAACACTTGCCTGATGGGGCACAGAGTGTGACCTTCCACAGTCACCCTGGACCATGGAAGTAGAGGACATGTGTTATGTTGCATGATGACCATGGGAAGACCCCTTCCACAGTGGAATAAGCATGTTGTCACATATTGGAAATATTCTAGGGTTGGAGTTTCTAGTTATTGTAGTCATATTTAGTTACTATATTTAGTTGAGTCAATAATTGTAACATAAACAAAAATGAGATACTGCAATAATATTTACTTTTACCTCTGAAGGAGGAGATACATGTTCTACTCCATGGGGATGAGCAGACCCCTACCACAATGCAATAAGCATGTTATCATATGAAAATATTCACAATAAGCACAACAAAAGCGAATGGTAACAGTGAAAATTGAATGTTAACTAAAAAAATCAAAACATGTTGTTATTGACGTCATATTTATTTACTATATTTAACATTTACCTCACGAGGCATAGATTGTGACCTTCCACGGTCACCCTGGACTCTGGAAGTAGAATGTGGCTTTCCAGTGCTGCAGCCCTGACAAAATAAATCAATCAGTAAAAGTTGAGTCAGTAATTGTAACATAAAAAAAAATTGAGATAAGTATAACAGTGTAATCAGCATGTTATCACATGGAAATATTCATAATATGCACGAAAAAATCAAATGTCAACGGTGGAAATATAATGTTAACAAAAAAAATCAAAACATTTAGTTATTGTAGTCATGTTTTGTTACTATATTTAGCATTTACCCTATGAGACATAGCGTGTGACCTTCCATTGTTACCCTGGACCATGGAAGCCACATCTATTTGATTTAAGTTGCAATCGATCAACAACACTTTACCTGGAAGTATTGTCTTTGTTGCACATACAAATATATGATTTTCTTCGCGTCCCTCAAATTCACAATTTGGTTTCGTAGTTGTTGTCACTGTCCGTGTACTATTTACAAAGGCAACAACATTTTCATATGCTTTTGGTCTCCCATCAATATACATAGATGCCCCTTTGTTTTTATTGTGTTCTGCTAGTTGTATATAATTTGTGGCAACTTCATATCTCCTCATGCCTCAAGTATATTGGACCAAGATCAACCAGTTATTGTATTTGTATAATGGTTTGACATACTCCATCAATTCAGTTATAGTGCCATATCCAACCTTTATGCCATCCATGGAAAATAGCCCCAATCCATGTAAGGACAAAGAAGCAATGCGATACATCCTCCCATTGATGAAGAAATCTATGTCCACTTGAGGTAGCTTATTAGGTACCCATCGTTGCACTAGATGTCTATACCTCAAGGGAAACTCAATGTGACGTATGCTCTGAGCATCATAATTACATGACCCTCCGTTGGAAATAAAATATTGCATGCATCTACGAAATCTTTTCCTTACCTTTTCAGATCTAGTTGATATAGAACCGGTAGATCTAGTACAACACGTATCACTTTCAACCTCTCCTAGTATATCTTCAACATCACTCAAGGAAGATTGATCTTATAGATACCTATTTGGTGGTACCTACACTCGATAAAACAAGAATATAAGCTACCAAGCGGATATAATTTAGCGTGCAAATATATTTACTTGTAATGTTTTAATATCAAAAGTTTTTTCTTCCCAAAAACTTTACCAAAAGATATTTTTCTCTCAAAGGTGTAATTTATTTTAGAGTTATTTTTATTTGAATTATTTTTACGTATAAGACACAATTTGATTTGGTTTGGAATTTGTTCACAACACGGATATAGAAGTATGTTTCTTGGGCCACTTGACTAGTTAATACATGCAAAGAGGTATGGGGTTCCCCCTCATATAGATCATGTTGGGGATTCAATTTGGAATGGGCGGTGGTCATATAGATGCATTCATGTATTTCCCACCGAAACTAGATGGCTTTATTCTAACACGGCCTATTCCACAGTGGTTTGATACGCAATTTTCCTCGTGAAAGGTACTCCTTCTCTAACTATGTGCCTGATTTTTTTTAAATAGGATAACATTGTGAAATGTCACCAAATTTAGACCAATTATAGGTAGTCTTGAGAATTGGTGACATTTGGTGAACTGATGATTGTGGACAGACATATCCTAGATATGTTCATTAATGAAAAAATAACTTTTGATGGGCATAGGCATGTATGATAAAGTTGGAAAAAGTCTAAGTGGTGAAAATTTGTCCTAAAGCAGTAGTCTTATGAAAATTCCCACCATATTTCATAAGAAGGAGAAAATCCCCACCATGGCCTATCATCCCATAGTTGGTTGAAGTATCTATCCGACCAGGGCACCAGTTCTTAGAACAACTCTTTGAGGAATAAGATACAGGCCTCCCAAAAGAAGTTCTTTTTGGTTAAATTAGACAAGTTTCTCTAGGAGAATGCTCGCCATAATTTGTGGGTTGAAAGAAATGCCCGCACCATATGGTAATCCTATAGGCGGATGTGTTTTCTACCTGACCATGTTCTTTCTTTGACCTGAAAGTACTTGAGGCCGAAATTATGGATCTGCCAAAACAAGGTCTTAAGTAACTTTTACATCATACTTTAGCAAAATGCTTTCCGAGGAAAGAGAATGTATTTCCATAGGATGAAACTGGTATTAATGGATTCATCTAGTTGTCCTCCATCCATTGGATTCCTTACACTCCAAGTTTGATGAAAATTTGAAATCACCTTTGAGGCATAGGGTTTAAATAAATTGACTATGTCAAATCACAAGGTTGAAGAGGCATTTGGAAATGCCCTCCAAATCTGGTTTAAGTGATGATAAATTCATCAGAAGGTATAGCCATGTTCTTTAATGAACTGGATATCCATCCATGTTCTTAGTTTTTATTATGGTGACCACATGAGAAAAATATCATCCTGCCAAAAGTGGTAAAAACATTAGCTTGCATATCCAAAAATATGAAAATTTGACTGTGTTGAAAACAGGAGTTTGAGAGCCCACTTGGAAATGCACGCCAGATTCAGCTCTTTAACTGATAAATTCATCAGATGTTATGGGTCCATTCTTTGATGATCTGGGAATCCACTCATGATCTCAGTTTCCCTTTGGGTGTTCACACATGTGAGATATGAGTCTGCCAAAATTCCTCTTGGCACAGTAATGACTAGGGCCTGACAAAATTCACTAAGTGTTGAATTCAACAGTTTGAAATACCATTTTAAAGTGACTGTCAGAGACTGTGTGTTTGTCAGTAAGGTTATAAGGTGACATGGTCTTGTTCCTAGTTGAGGTGGATACCTATCCATACCCCCAGTTTGTTTAAAGATGGTAAATATGTGAAAAATATAAGTCTACCAAAAGTTAGAAAAGAATGCCTGTACAGTCTTGGTGAAATAAAAGAGTAAGTTAAAGGAGATTAACAAACAAAAAGTTATAAAGGGAATTCTGCATATGTTGAGAAGTATTTTAGGATAGTATTTTGGAAGATATGATGTGATTGAAATTACACAGCATATATTTAAGGAAGAAATGCGCGCAGAGGGTTTAATGAAGACACATGCATACTACAATATTCTTTATAACCTTCAAACTCTTTGAGATATGCCAAAAAGAGGTGACCACACTAACTACCATGGTATATGCCAAACAGAGGCAAAAATATATAAGTGTCGTTGAAAAATAATACTTGTACCAAATGTGTCTTTAAATAAGAAAGAGGTATGAGGGTCAACTTATTGGATTCAATTCAAATTATAGCCCACGAGACCCAGGAAACTATACATTGTTCCAAAATCCAAACTAGTAAATGGGAAAGTCTTGCAAAGTGTGTTGTAATTCAGGTAAAAGTGAGCAGGGTGATTCCATGAAGATGGGCAACACTTTTTGGCCAAATTTGGCGATGAAAACCTGATTTTTTACTCATGCGCTAGATAGAAGCCCTCAAAACGCATATATGCCATGTGAATTTTGACTTGC
>LPNX010548881.1:191961-242290 GCA_001517045.1 Pseudotsuga menziesii
CTTTGAGCTGCTTTGGAGTTGCAGTGTGGTTTTCTAAGTATAAGTTTTAGAAGTAATTAAAAAATAAATATCATATGAATGCCAAAATGCGTGCATGATACCTCAATGGATAGAAGATTCGTTGGTGAATTTATCGGTGTCAACTCCACTCAGTTATGTGCTAGGAATGGCAGGGTTTACACCTCTGCAAGGCACATGAAATTTTCCATTTGTTTGAATGAGGGCTAAGTCTGTTTTTTTAAGCCCTCGACCGAGGTATGAACCTCAACCGAGGTTTTGTAAAGCCCGCAATACCTCGGTCGAGGTATTTAAATACCTTGACCGAGGTATTTAGATACCTCGGTCGAGGGCTTAACAAGCCCTCGGTCGAGATATTAAGACCTCGGTCGAGGGCTTAACAAGCCCTCGACCGAGGTGCATTTTTCTGTTTTTGCCGAAATTCACTTGCCAAAAAGTGTTACCCAGGTCCGTGGATTCACCCAGCATAAAAATAAAATAAAATGGTTCTTTAAAGGAGAAATAGGTCTTAGTTATAATTGTACCCATTCATTATAATTGTAGCTCCTATGGCACTCTACAAAGTGTTTTAGACCCATAATAGAAAAAAATCACAAAAACTTGAAAAGTGTGCCATAATCCATGTAAAACTTACAATCAAAGCAAAATTAAATGCGTCTTTAAAGGAGAAAGACGTCTCATGTTCATGTTTCGACAGAATTAGTTCAAATTATAGCTCATAGAGGACTCTATTCTAGACCATTAAATAGAATAATATTACACAAGCTTGCACTCTATAGAATGTTTCAGACATATAATAGAATAAAATAACAAAAACTTGTAATTTGTGCCATAATCGAGGTAAAACTAATTAATAAAGAAAAAATAAATTCTTGGAAGAAACACGTCTCAGGTTCAAAGTTTTGACAGAATCGGTTGAACCAGTTTATATTATAGCTCCTACAGGACTCTGCACACTGTTCTGAACTATTAAATAGAATAAATTACAAAAGCTTGCAAATTGTTCCATAATTCAGAAAATTATACAAGAGCACGACTAGCTTGCAGTGCTCAACCCATATGTCTTTTCCTCGAATTTAAGGAGGAGCTTCAGATGCTCTAATAATAGAAAACCCTCACTATATCCACTGATAATAGAAGCGATGGTAGGACAGCAAAAAAGATATAATTTCAATATGAATCTACCAAAATTTAACGTATTTTTCCCAAATTCCTATGATGTTAGGGTTAATGGGCTTACATAATTCATTGGGCTCTTTGTTATCCTTTGGACTGTGGCCGGATTTCCTCCCCTTGGAAAGTCGGTATCCTCTAGACTGCGGCTGGATTGTTTTGTTATCCTTTGGACTGCAGTCGGATTTCCTCCACTGGGAACACTAGTATCCTCTGGACTGGTATCCCCTGCTCCTCAATTTACCACTGCTCTGCTCATCAAATTACCAGTGCTCTGGATGTTGCTAATGAACTAGTGCGTGGGAGTGAACTTGTTCGTTGTTGTTTTGCTAATGAGCTAGTGTGTAGGTGTTTTTGAATTCTACATTTTTTTTGTTTATTTGCATTATTTATATCTTGTGTTTTGTTTTGCTTTTTTATTTTTCATATTTACCTTCTGTTTAGTTTATTTTGGGTTTTTTTTATTTGCACATTTTATATTTTGTTGCATTTTAAATTAATTATAGTTAAACAACTCTATGTTTTTAATTTACTGTAGTTTAATTTAATTTAATTTAATTTAACTAGGATTTTGTCATAATTTGTATTGGTTGCATTGCTTATAGTGGAGATCCTATACATAAGTCCCATCAAGGATGAACACGATGATGATGACAATGATCATGATCATAATGACGATGAATATCACGAAGATGATGGTGATGATGAAAACAATGACAATGATCGTCATCATCATTATCCTCATCATCATCCTTGTCATCGTCATCACCATCGTCTAATTCATCGTCTTCATCAATATCATCATAATCATCTTCATAATCATCCTGATCGTCATAGCCATCATCGTCATCATGATCATTTTCATCATCATGATCTTCCTTATCATCATCATCATAATCATTATCTTCATCATCAACGTCTTCGTTATCACCGCCATCATCTTGATCATCATCTTCGTATTCCTCGTCATCATCATCAACATCTTCATTTTCATCATCATATTCATCATCAACATCATCGTCATCCAACCCATCAGCATCTCCATTATCATTATCATCATCTTCGTCATCATCATCATCATCATTTTCATTATCATCGTCATCATCATCATCATCATCATCATCATCATATTCGTTGTCATCATCATCATCATCTTCATCATCACAATTTTAGGGGGAGCTCAGTGAATAAAGACGTCTACATGATAGGGGGAGCAACCAGTTGAATGAAAAATTAAGGATTGCTCCTAACACCCATTCCAAAGACTAATCTGACAATTCAATATGATTCGAGGAAGTAGTAAAAAAAATACAACTTATTGGGCCCTATGAAGCCTCCTATTCTTAGATTTGTGCACATGAAGAATCAAGACCTATGGACCTAGTCCTGTGTCCTAAAAGAGGAAGATCCAAATTGAGCAATTTGGTAGTTCCATAAAGTGCATCCTTTATAGGAGTGAATAATCACTCATAACCATTCTATTATAGTGTTGGTGAAGCTCAGAACAATTTAGTGAAAACCAAGGTAAAGATATTGTCATCACATCTTCATCAGCATATTCATCATTATCACCATCATCATCATCATCATCATCATCATCATCATCATCATCATCATCATCATCACCATGATAATCATGATCATCATCTTCGTCATCCTCATCCTAGTCATCATCATCATCCTCATCCTCCTCATCATCATCCTCATCCTCGGCCTCATCATCATCATCATCATTGTTTTCGTTGTCATCACCACAACCATCAATGATCATCTTCATCAACAACATCATCATCAGCAGCATCATCATCGTCATGTCCCTCTTCTTAATCAACATCTTCATCATCGTCATCATCATCACCCTCATCATCATCTTCATCATCTTCATCATCTTCATCACCACCACCATCATCTTCATCATCATCATCATCATCATCATCATCAACATCTTCATCATCATCATCATCATCATCATCATCATCATCATCATCATCATCATGCTCATCCTCATCCTCATCCTCATCATCACCATCATCATCTCCATCTTCACCATCATCATCAATTTCATCATCATCATCCTCATCATCATCATTTTCATTATCATCATCATCATTTTCATCATCATCATCATATTTGTCATCATCATCATCATCATCATCATCATCATCATCATCATCATCATCTTCATCATCGCAATTTTAGGGGGAGCTCAGTGAATGAAGACATCTACATGATAGGGGGAGCAGCCAGATGAGTGAAAAAATAAGGATTGCTCCTAACACCCATTCCAAGGACTAATCTGACAATTTAGTATGATCCGAGGAAGTAGTAAAACAAAATACAACTTATTGGGCCTTGTGAAGCCTCATGTTCTTAGATTTGTGCACATGAAGAACCAAGACTTATGGACCTAGTTCGGTGTCTTAAAAGAGGAAGTTCCAAATTGAGCAATTTGGTAGTTCCATAAAGTGCATCCTTTATAGGAGTGAATAATCACTCATAACCATTCTATTATAGTGTTGGTGAAACTCAGAACAATTTAGTGAAGACCAAGGTAAAAATATTGTCATCACATATTCATCATCATCTTCATCTTCATCAGCATATTCATCATCATCACCATCGCAATAATGATCATATTCAAATTCATCATCATCATCATCATCATCATCCCCATCCTAATCATCATCATGATAATCATGATCATCATCAGCATCATCATCCTCATCCTAGTCATCATCCTCATCCTCATCATCTTCATCCTCCTCCTCATCGTCCCCATCGTCGCCCTCATCATCATCATCATTGTTTTTGTCGTCGTCATCACCACCACCACCATTGATCATCATCACCATCTTCATCATCATCATCAACATCAACATCATCGTCATCATCATCGTCATCATCGTCGTTGTCATCTCCCTCTTACTAATCAACATCTTCATCATCCTCATTTTCATCATCACCCTCATCATCATCTTCATCATGTTCATCATGTTCATCACCACCACCATCATCATCATCATCTTCATCATCATCAACATCTTCATCATCATCATCATTTTCGTCATTGTCGTCATCGTCGTCATGCTCATCCTCATCCTCGTCCTCATCCTCATCCTCATCATCATCATCATGATCGTCATCATCATCATCTTCATCATCATCATTCATCGTCATCGTCGTCATCATCATCATCATCGTCGTCGTCATCGTCATCATCGTCATCATCATTATTATCATCATCATCATCATCATTGTCATCATCATCTTCATCGTCGTCGTTGTCGTCGTCGTCATCATCTTCACCATGGTCGACCACGCTACTCGATGATGAAATGTGCGAATATGTTGATTGGTCATCCCCTTGTCCATTTTTCCAATCCTATATAAACACCACCTTTCAGATCCATTAAGGTGCGTAGGATGAACTAGTCTAGAATCAAACTCGCGGTATCATTCTGCCAAGAGGTTCTAAGGATTCCGGTATGTTTGCAATGGCAATCTAGTTTGAGAAGCTTGTTAGTCTAGGTGTGTTGTTGGTTGGTGAGCTTGATTTCAAGCTCATCTATCACCCTGGTTTTTCACACTAGGGAAGAACCAACCATCGGGGAGCAGATGTGATACACCACTTTGATAGATGCACCTATTTTCTATGGGGGAAAATACTAGTACTGGTGAGCATCAAGGGCCCAAGGTCTTCATGATAGCTTTCATGCACCCCATCCGCCAAACTTTTCTGAGGTGGTGAGGAGTACTTGAATAACAAGCCACTACAGAAGTTTGTTTTTGCCATAAGCAAGGGGGAAGATGTGAATAAATCTGAGCATGAAAATGATATATATTCTTATGTTTCAAGAAGCTTATGTTGTAATAAGCATTTCTAGTGATCTTGCCGTACTGAAAATTTATTCTATTGTACTAACATTTATGTTACCAAATTTTGGAAATGTAACAAATGATGGAAGGCATATTAAATATTTAATTTTTGTTTTCAGTAATAAAATTACAGTTGTTTTCTGTGTTTGCTTATATTTTGTAAATTTCTATCTTTTTAGGCTAGTTCTATAGGCATTACAACTTTGGGTTATTTGCTGAAATTTGGTTGCATGAGTAGAATTGTATGACATTGTTCTAGAATTCGAATTTTAGTTTCATTAGATAAAGAAACTTACATAAATAGTGTAATACATAGCATCAAAATTCTCATAAAGAACTCGAGAGTTCTCAATCCATCATCCCCATAAAATCCCTATAATATCAACAATTCCAAGCAAACAGCTAGGATCTACCTATGTCACCAAATATACTTACATCTCATATCCACTAATCAGTATCACTATTTTAATTTCTTACAAATTCAAATATATATTCCTACAGTACACAAGTTAAGTTTTCAATTTTGATATTATTAATCTTCTGGCATGTTATGTACACTTATTGAAAAGTTAAATTCAAAATTACCATTCACATTAAATGCATCAAAAACATATACAATATTGTCGAGAAATACACACACACACACACATAAATTTATGTATTAAAACTTGAAATGTATTTACATACACAACATATATAAATAATGTTATTCCATAGTTCTAGGCTACTTGGGAGGTTTAGGATGGAAGTCCTCCTTTTCTAGAGAAGATAAATTTGTACATTCTAGTCTCTTGGCTTGTCTAGAAGCTTCTGGTTCTTCAGAAGCTGCAGCAGGTGCATGTTCTGATTTTCATTCTAATTCTTTCACTTTTGTTGCACATTTGTGCAAACTTAATCTCAATCTATCATTAGCTTGGATGTACTTCTTCATCAATTCCACATTCTTCTTATTTTTCTCTTCATGTTCCTTTTCCTTTTGCTGAAGATGATCATTTGCACATTTCAACTCAGACTGAACTTGGGTCAAATTTTTCATGAGCCGCTATATCTCTATCTCCAACTCTTTTTCCCTCAATTCTGTATTGTCTCAAGTATACACAATTGGTACTCGTTGAAGAATGTTGTTCTTCTGCAGAGTGGCAATTTGGGATTTTAGATATTCTATCTCAGAGTTACATCCCAAATGTTGTGATTCTCTATCCTCCAGTATTTTCAATATAATCTCTTTAATCTCATTATCCCTCTCGGCTAGATTGTTTGCCATTGTTTTTTTTTATGGTTGACCATGCAGAGAGATCAACTCCAGAATTCATTGTTGCACTAACATCCATCAAGGACTTCTATCGAATTCTTAAGAAGGCACGATAGCTTTCTAACCCCTTTTTGACTTGTGCATGAGATCGTATTGCATTGAAATCTACGTCAAGTGCCTTCTCTTTGTTTTGCAGGGAACTCTCATACCTTATTAAAGCCTGTTGGTCTGCTGACATATCATAAATTTCACCAAAAATCAGATGCCCACATTGTCCCTTATCAATTTCATATTCTTTTAACTTTTCAACTCCTTTAGTCTGTAGTTCTGCAATAATCTTTTCAAATTCAACTATTTTCCCTTTCAAATCTTCATCTTTCTTAGCAATTATGTTTTTCATGTTTTCCTCTTTTTTAATATATTCATTTATCTCAAGTTGATGTTTATTGTGCTCTTCAACAAGGCTATTTTTAAAGTCGTCCTTCATTATTTCAATTATTCTGTTTAAATTACTGACTTTAGCAGTAAGTATTTCTTCGTGGCTGATAACAATCCTTAGAGGGGGAATGTCCAACACCTCCGATCGATGTTTCATCTCATCTTCCAATCTCTTTATGGTTTCTTCATCTTTCTTTCGAAAAACCATATATTCTTCTCTGCATTTCTCATTTTCCTTTCTAAATTCATCCTGAATTTTCTCTAGTTCCTTATTTAAATACTACAGAACAAAGTTCTTACCTATTATTATCCTTCTTGAACTGTCCACAGTCTTCACAAGGGATCCTTGTAATCTTGCAATTTCTTGTAAACAGGGAAAATTTTTAGGAGGCTTCAAAAAATGGAATTTGGCAACTTTTTATTTTGGAAAAAATAATTGAAAAATTCCTCCTACCTTAAAGAGGTCCACCATTTGCAAATTTTTAATAGAAGATCCCTACATAGTAGCCACGTGTTCTGTTTCTAACCCTGCAATTACCTATAAATAGTGAAAATTTTAACAAGGCTTCAAAAAAAGGAATTTGGCAACTATTTCTTTTTTAAAAATAGCATTGAAAAATAACACCTACATTTAAGAGATCCTAAATTTGCATCTACTTAATCCTACAGAGTTCTACGCTCTGTACTATGGTAAGATACCAATAGGAAAAAAGAATTCTATGAAATTCAGCTTCTTCTTTTAAATGCAACATTTTATTGAACAGTAGCTTAAAAACAGTTTTACCATCAAAAAAAGATTTTGGAGAGGAATTTTTCTCAACTCCGAACTGTGGAGGTGTATATATAACTGGTGGAATTTCTACAATAGCATAAATATCATCATTACTATGCTCCTCCTGTTCATTAAACTCAACAGCATGCATCTCGTTTACATTTATTTCTCTACCTTCATGTAATCCGGCCAGAATTGAGACAACATCAAATTCTTCAAGGTCACTTCCCAAACCTTCCATATAGTACTCAAAAGGCTCTTCAAGGACTTGTACATTGTCCTTTGAATATTGTTGGGGAACTTCCTGGTTAATTTTGTTCAGTTCCAGCCTCTTAATGTATGTATTTTTAAATATGCTTCCTTCTACAGTGTTGGGTCGATATAAATCAATAATTTTTTGTAGTGTGCTAGGGTAACTAAAATTCACTCTCTTCATTTTGCTCTCCTGCAGTGCAATATGAAATTTTTTTGCCAATAGATGAGGGACATCTATGGCCAAGTCTTCAACCCAATGAATCACCAACTTCATACAATCACCTGAAATCTCTTGCTTTTGGTGATTCATAATTGTCCTAAGTGCAATTTGAATTAAGGTTTTGTATAGTCCTGGTGGAACATCTTGTATCTTTAAACCATTCTAGGAAACCTTCACCATTTTTCCACATATTTTGTTTTCCATCTCACCCTTTTCTACTTTGATGGTTTTGTTAGTGGTCAACATTACTCCCCCTTTGTGTGGAATTTTTGCTACACATGACAAAAAATCAGGTTCCAAACAAACCCTACTCCCAAAAATAATCAATTCCTTGGACTTGTCATCATAACTAGAAATGGCATTATCTATCTCTTCATTGTTGAAATTGAACTAACCAAAAAGAAAACGATGCACTCGTGCTCTGACTAGAACATTTAGCATACCTTCTGGCCAGTTGGTTCTGTCACTCCATGCCTCAATGCTCTCTCTAAATTTTATGACATTGAACCTCTCAGCAACTTCACAACCCCCTGTTTTAGTTGAATGCATGGAAGATGAGGCTTTTGTTTCCATTTTGCAGGATGATGGCATGCTCAAAAAGGAATAAGGGGATGCACGCGAATGCACGCACAGGATACCAGCACGCTGACTTTTCCAAACTAAAATAAAAATTACAAATGTGTTCAGACGTTTCCAAACTATAATAAAAGATACAAATGTGTTTTGACTTTTGCAAGCTATAATAAAAATTACAAATGTGTTCTGACTTTTACAAACTATAATAAAAATTACAAATGTATTTCAAGTCAACTATACACAACTTACATTTTCAATTTCAACATAGTTAACTTTCTAGCATGTTAAGTATACTTATTTTTCTAGCATGTTAAGTATACTTATTGAAAAGAATAAAGTAAGAGTAAATAATAGAGTAAAAATTTGGCATTCTAACTATTCTGGAAAAATAAGAGTAATAGAGTGAGTAATATGATAATAGAGTAATATTCTTCTCTACATGTTTTGATGTACTCTCAAACCAAACCATCCTATTAAATGTTTATAGTAAATGTTTTTGGAAATTGGATGGCTAGATATATTGAGAAGACTATCCTTGTGTTAATTTTATATAGCCTAACCTCGTATGCTCACAGTCAACCTATGAAAGGTGCAATTTTAACCTTTTTTAACTGTTATGGACACTTGGTGTAAAATGAAAGCTAGGAATGCATAGACGTTAAATTGAATATGAATGACTAAAATTCCAATTATCTTGGCCAAATTAAAAAAAATTGACTGAAATTCTAAGTTTTGGAAAAAATAGTGTGTAAATATTCAAAAATGGGCTTAGGAAAATGCATGCCACAGTCCATACAATTGTCATAAATTGAAACTAACACCATGGGGTTGAAGATAGATATACTTTTGAAAAATTAATCCTCTTTCTGCTTTTTAAAATTATGTTTCATTTTTCCATATTTAAATTGACAAAATGACAACTTTTGTGTTTTCAACCCAGTTTTACACAGATCACAAAAATGCCTGCTAGGCCCTGAGTATTGGGTATTTTTGAGTTATTTTAGTTGGAAATGGTATGTTTTACTATTTTCCACATTATTATACATTTATTTTTCAATTTTGGTTCAGAAAGTGTCTGTTATGCGAAAACACTACATGGTTGTCTTGTATTTATGAAATATCCACCTACATTAATAAAAATGAAAGCCAAACCCTCCTATTAATGTTTATAGTAAATGGTTTTGTAAATTGGATGGCTATATATATTTAGAAGACTATCCTTGTGTTAATTTTATATAACCTAACCTCGCATGCTCACAGTTGACCTATGGAAGCTGCAATTTTAACCTCTTTTTACTGTTATGGACACTTGGTGTAAAATGCAAGCCATAAGCATTAAAATGCAAGCTAGGAATGCATAGCAGTCAACTTGAACATGAATGACTAAAATTGCAACTATCTTGGACAAATTCAAAATTAAGGACTGAAATTCTAAGTTGTTACGTAAAAAACATTGTGTAAATATTCAAAAGTGGGCTTAGGAAAATGCACGCCATAGTTCGGACAATTGTCATAAGTTGAGAATAACACCATGGGGTTGAATCTAGATATATTTG
This sequence comes from Pseudotsuga menziesii, assembly GCA_001517045.1. Taxonomy (NCBI): domain Eukaryota; kingdom Viridiplantae; phylum Streptophyta; class Pinopsida; order Pinales; family Pinaceae; genus Pseudotsuga; species Pseudotsuga menziesii. Next base: position 202,098 of record LPNX010548881.1, read on the forward strand.
AATTTATTAATAAAAATTTATATTGTTAGGTGTAATATATATGGTGAATTTTACTATTTAATGCATATGAATTATGTATTTGTTCCATTCAATCATGTCTGGTATATTATTGTTCTATTATAATTGGTTTTTCTTTTCGGATAATTTTTTCATTATATATGAAATTTGTAAGTTTGAAATGATAATATACATTTCCTAGCATGTGGGTTATTGTGAATATTCTTTTATACTGTCCAAAAAACCTCTTATTACAGCCTTCTAGATATGGTTGGATTCACCATACAACACTCTAGAGATCCACACTCTCAGAATATTTGTATCATCATCCTATGAGTTGTGGAGGGCATTTCCCTAAGGCCAATTATACATATTTTACCAATAATTCCATACTTGGAAAATTTCTTATCTTCTCCTCGGCTCGGTCTAATTTCTGTAAACCACATTTTCTAGGCTACTTGGACCAATATTCCCAAACTTAGCCAATTTCCTGATTTTAACTAATTTGACATATTTCTCCAGAACGATGCCATAATGCAACAATGATTTCAACTTCATTTCGCATCATCATCTATGCCATGCCATGCGATGCAGGCATCACTTATACCCTTTAAAACACTCCGCCATTTTTTCTTTTTCCTTAGTATGCACATTAACATTTTTCTTCTATTTTCACAGATATTTTCCTTATCTGGCCACCATAATAAAAACCAAGAGCATGGATAGATATCCATTTCAACAATGAACATGACCATATCATCTAATGAATTTTATCATCAAAGGAACACCCCCTTTTGGTCATTTTGAAGTGGTCTCTCAAACTTTTTGTCTAACACTTGAGCATTTCTCTTCAAACCCTAGGTCACCAAGGTAATTTCATTTTTATCTTCAAACCCTAGGTCACGAAGGTAAATTCATTTTCATCTTCAAAACCTAGGTAATTTCATTTTCATTTTCTTCAAACCCTAGGTCACCAAGGAAACCAATTTCATCTTCTGTAGCTTCTTTCTCTCTCCTAGGTAGGCATTTTTCTGGAGCAGTGAAAATATGGCTGAGATGCACTTTTGGCAGATTGATACCTTCTTCTTACAAGACGTTTTGGTCAAGATAATTATATGGTTGGATGCACCATACAAGTTTCTAGAGATCTACACTCTCATAATATTTTTATCATCAACCCATGAGCTGCGGTGGGAATTTACCTAAGGCCTGTTAGGCATATTTTACCAACAATTCATACTTGGACAATTTTTTATCTTCTCCTAGGCTTGGTTTAATTTCCCTAAACCACAGTTTTGGAAAGTCCATAAATTCTTCTTCAGTGTCTCTTTGGAAAAACTAAGACCATAGTTGAGTAGAAAAAATAGTAGACTACAATATCCCCATGTGGTGTAGGTATTTTCTTCAACAAACCATTTGTGGCAGGCATCCTCTTAAGGCTAATTGGACCAATATTCCCACACTTGGCCAATTTCCTAATTTTCACTAATTTTCCATATTTCTCCAGAATGATGTCATAATGCAACAATTATTTCAACTTCATGCCACATAGTCATCTATTCCATGCCATGCCATGTGGGCATCATCCTTAGTGCGGGCATCAACCTTAATGCAGGAATCACTTAGCCCCTTTACAACACTTAGCCATTTTTTTGTCTTTAGTGTGCAAAATAAGATTTTTCTTCTATTTTGCGAGGTTGATAATTTCCTTATCTGGTCACCATAAGAAAAACAAAGAGCATGGCTAGATATCCATTTCAACAATGAACAGGACCATATAATATGATGATTTTTATCATCAATGGAACACCCCCTTGCGAGCATTTCCAAGTGGTCTCTCAAACACTTTGTCTAACACTTAACCGGTTCTCTTCAAACCCTAGGTCACCAAGGTGATTTCATGTTTCCTTCAAACTTGGAAAGTGAGATTTGCAATGGGTACAGTTCAACAAGGTGAGTCCAGAAAAAACACTTTCATCTTCTGTAGCTTCTTTCTCTCTCCTCCGCGTGCATTTTTTTGGAGCAGTGCAAATATGGCTGAGAGGCACTTTTGGCAGATTGATATCTTCTTCCTGAAAGACTTTTTGGTCAGGATAATTATATGGTTGGATGCACCATACAAGTTTCTGGAGATCTACACTCTCATAATATTTTTATCATCAACCCATGAGCTACAATGGGCATTTCCCTAATTCATGTTAGGCATATTCTACCAATAGTTCTAACTTGGACATTTTTTTATCTTCTCCTAGGCTTGGTCTAATTTCCCTAAACCATAGTTTTTGGCAGGTCCATAAATTCTTCTTAATTGTCTCTTTGGACAAACTGAGACCATGGTTGAGTAGACAAAACAGGAGCCTACAATATCCCCATGTGGTGTGGGTATTTTCTTCAACAAACCATTTGTGGCGGGCATCCTCTTAAGGCTACTTGGACCAATATTCCCACACTTTGCCAATTTCCTAATTTTCACTAATTTGTCGTATTTCTCCAGAACGATGTCAGAATGCAATAATTATTTCAACTTCATGCCACATAGTCATCTATTCTATGCCATTCCATGCGAGCATCATCCTTAGTGTGGGCATCAACCCTAATGTGTGCATTACTTGGCCCCTTCACAACACCTATCCATTTTTTCTGTGTTTAGTGTGCAAGATAATATTTTTCTTCTATTTTGCGAGTTTTATATTTTCCTTATTTGGTAACCATAAGAAAAACCAAGAGCATGGATAGATATCCACTTCAACAATGAATAGGACCATATCAGCTGATGGTTTTTACAATCAATGGAACACCCCCTTGCAAGCATTTCCAAGTGGTCTCTCAAACACTTTGTCTAGAATTTAACCAATTCTCTTCAAACCCTAAGTCACCAAGGTGATTTCATGTTTCCTTCAAACTTGGAAAGTGATATCTCCAATGGGTATAGTTCAACAAGGTGAGTCCAGAAAAAACACTTTCATCCTCTGTAGCTTCTTTCTCTCTCCTCAGTGGGCATTTTTCTGGAGCAGTGCACATATGGCTGAGAAGCGCTTTTGGCAGGTTGATATCTTCTTCCTTAAAGAATATTTGGCTAGGATAATTATATGGTTGGATGCACCATACAAGTTTCTGCAGATCTACACTATCATAATATTTTATCATCAACCCATGAGTTGTGGCCAAAATTTCCCTAAGGCCTGTTAGGCATATTTTACCAATAATTCTAACTTGGACAATTTTTTATCTTCTCCTAGGCTTGGTCTAATTTCCCTAAACCACAGTTTTGGCGGGTCCATAAATTATTCTTCAGCATCTCTTTGGACAAACTGAGAACATGGTTGAGTAGACAAAATAGCAGCCTACAATATCCCCATGTGGTGTGGGTATTTTCTTCAACAAACCATTTGTGGCGGGCATCCTCTTAAGGCTACTTGGACCAATATTCCCACACGTGGCCAATTTCCTGGGTTTCACTAATTTGTTGTATTTCTCTAGAACAATGTCAGAATGCAACAATGATTTCAAATTCATGCCACATAGTCATATATTCCATACCATGCCATGCGAGCATCATCTTTAGTGTGGGCATCAACCTTAATGCGGGCATCACTTAGCCCCTTTACAACACTTAGCCATTTTTTCTATCTTTAGTGTGCAAAATAAGATTTTTTTTCTATTTTGCGAGGTTGATCATTTCCTTATCTGGTCACCATAAGAAAAACCAAGAGCATGGCTAGATATCCATTTCAACAATGAACATGATCATATCATCTGATGATTTGTATCATCAATGGAACACCCCCTTGCGAGCATTTCCAAGTGGTCTCTCAAACACTTTGTCTAACACTTAACCAATTCTCTTCAAACCCTATGTCACCAGGGTGATTTGATGTTTCCTTCAAACTTAGAAAGTGAGATTCCCAATGGGTATAGTTCAACAAGGTGATTCTAGAAAAAACACTTTCATCTTCTGTAGCTTATTTCTCTCTCCTCGGTGGGCATTTCTCTGGAGCAGTAAAAATATGGATGAGAGGCACTTTTGGCAGATTGATATCTTCTTCCTACAAGACTTTTTGGTTAGGATAATTATATGGTTGGATGCACCATACAAGTTTCTAGAGATCTAAACTCTCATAATATTTTTATCATCAACCCATGAGCTATGGTGGGCATTTCACTAAGGCCTGTTAGGCATATTTTACCAATAATTCTAACTTGGACAATTTTTTATCTTCTCCTAGGCTTGGTCTAATTTCCCTAAACCATAGTTTTGGCAGGTCCATAAATTCTTCTTCAGTGTCTCTTTGGACAAACTAAGACCATGGTTGAGTAGAAAAAACAACATCCTACAATATCCCCCTGTGGTGTGGGTACTTTCTTCAACAAACCATTTGTGGAGGGCATCCTCTTAAGGCTACTTGGACCAATATTCCCACACTTGGCCAATTTCCTGATTTTCACTAATTTGTCGTATTTCTCCAGAATGATGTCATAATGCAACAATGATTTCAACTTCATACCACATAGTCATCTATTCCATGCCATGCCATGCGGGAATCATCCTTAGTGCAGGCATCAACCTTAATGCGGGCATCACTTAGCCCCTTTACAACACTCAACCATTCTTTCTGTCTTTAGTAAGCAAAATACAATTTTTCTTCTATTTTGCGAGGTTGATATTTTCCTTATCTGGTCACCACAAGAAAAACCAAGAGCATGGCTAGATATCCATTTCAATATTGAAAAATACTGTATCATTTGATGATTTTTATCATCAATGGAACACCCCCTTGCAAGCATTTCCAAGTGGTCTCTCAAACTCTTTGTCTAACACTTAACCAGTTCTCTTCAAACCCTAGGTTACCAAGGTCATTTCATTTTTTCGTCGCACTTGGAAAGTGAGATTCTCAATGGGTAGAGGCCAACAAGGTGAATCCATCATGACCACTTTCATCTTCTGGAGCATCTTTCTCTCTCTTCGGTGGGCATTTTTCTGGAGCAGTGTAAATATGGCTGAGAGACACTTTTGGCAGATTGATATCTTCTTCCTGAAAGACTTTTTGGTCAGGATAATTATATGGTTGGATGCACCATACAAGTTTCTAGAGATATACACTCTCATAATATTTTTATCATCAACCCATGAGCTGTGGCGGGCATTTCTCTAGGCCTGTTAGGAATATTTTATCAATAATTCATACTTGGACAATTTTTTATCTTCTCCTAGGCTTGGTCTCATTTCGCTAAACCACATTTTTTTCATTTTTTGCATGTTTTTGCAGGTCTAATTTCCCTAAACCACATTTTTTTCATGTTGGTCGTGCATTTGAGTAAAGCAATCGAAAATTAACTTGCTTCAGTAAAATCCACACAGATGCTTGATTTCATTTTCCCATACCTCAACCTGTCATACATGTGTTGAATGTATTGAGTGTAAAATATGTCATATAATCATCTAAGCTTGTCAATGCCAGTTTTTGCTTTTCCCTACCTGTCATATTCTGAACTTTCAACTGACTGTCAAATACATCACTTAACAAACCATCAAATTCTATGATTCGATGAACTTGAATCAAGTCAGATTCTTACGGCATTGAGAACAATTGCATCACCCAGACGTGAACTCAGCATTTCATCGTGATTAACCTTTTTTTCCCACCTTTCAATTATTCCAAGGGCCAACACAGTGCACATATCCATATTTGGCCTGACCCCATGGATTCCTTCCTAGCAGCTGCAGTCAATTACCAATCATGTTGCTTCTTATGTAAGATTGATAAATATGGGCCACTGTTATCAATAGTCTATGCATTATTCAATCCATTCTCTATGTTCATTAATTTTTTTCCAGTATGGCCACATATGTGTACAAATTTGATTTCACTGCTAGTATGAGTGAAATGGGTAGAATTGGAAAGAATTGGAGACAATCTCATCCAGGTTCAATGGCTCTCATTGGAAGTTCAATTCCATATTATTGTTTTTATGTTCGTTTGAAATTCCTTTCCCATCACTCAGTGAAGTACTTCTTTCCCTGACTCAACACCCTGTCCCTCTTCAACAACCCAAGCATTCCCTCTTGGTGGCAGAGCAGGATTGATTTGTTCAATTCCAGGTTTTAATTTGTCCACATCAGATGGGTATTACATGTTGTTTTCTGATGAGCCATATTTTTCGGTGGCATTTCTCTCTTTCTTACCATTTTCTTCTTTCATTGGTATTTCCCTTTTCTCCTTAGATACCTCTAATGAAATGTGCATCTCTATTATAATTCTTCTCTACTCAAATCTCCCATCTAGATAACTGGAATGCAACTTCCTCTTCTAATCCCTTTCTACCCCTGGTGTTGAAACATGTCCACTTCAGCCCTGTTTTCCCCCCTGTGTTGCACTGTCATGTTTTCCTTGTTCCATAGTAGTTGGTATATTTGTTTAAAGCCAAGAAATTACAGCAAATGATGGGTTGGCTCATGGGTGGAACCACATTTCAGTTTCACTCAAGTGAAATCCACTTGTAACATGATCAATCCGACCCTTGAGTTCTATAAATAGAATTTAATAGGTAGTAAGGACAATTATCATTGAAGGAGTTGTTTATTGTTATTGATTCAATTGTAAACTATCCCTCTGCTCTATAATGAAAGCATAATATAATAAAAAATGGTCTTTGCCCCCTTTTAAAACTTTCTTGAGTATCAAGCTTGTTATATTTTTTCATTATCTCTATTTTTTTTCCTCAGAATGTATTATATATGTTATGTTCTCATTTATTAATTTCTACGAGGAACGATGATTATTTATATTACAATAAGAAAGAAATAGACCATACAAACTTGCAGATCCATGAGATTGATTTCCAAACTATGATGCTTGTCAACAAGAAACCAACATTTACAATTGTTCTGTTCTCATTTCAAATGTTGGATGCATTCTTATTTCACAATAGAAGTTTAATTTATGTCTGAAATTAAAACTATACTAGTTTAATTAGGTTTTTGTATGCAAACTTCCAAATTTCATACCTATAGTGTACTTCGATTGGAATTTGTGTGCATTTTTAGTTCTGGCCATGAAAATTTGGAAAATGCTATCAATTGTTGTTTTGGATGACTTGGATTTTACTGTAGATCTTACAATTTACAAAAATGAGCACAAGAGTTTGTAGAAAAGGTTGGTATGTCTATGTTATAGTGAAATTTATTCAATATAGCATGAAATGACGAATTGTCATTTCATTTGTAGAATATATTTCAAGAATATTTCATATGTAAAATCAATTGTAGAATATATTTCAAGAATATTTCATATGTCAAATCATTTGTAGAATATATTACAAAGAATATATTTCATCGTTTGTACTTTCATACACACTTCTCAGTATGGGTTACACATTAAACTCTCTTAGACATAGGAAAAATGCACATATCGATTACACATTACACTTGTATTCCACATTAGAAACACATTAAATATATCAAAATATATGCATTGCCAATAAATACTGACAATTTATATTACAACAATATTAGTATGTACATAGACATCAAATGTACACCATATTATTTTAGAAATCTAGGATGCTTGGGAGCAGTGATCAAATTTGAATGGTGGGTCTTAATTTCAATTGAAAGGGCATTTATTCTATCAGCCCTTCAGAGATGAAGGGAAATATAAATAGTTGTCCTTTAATTGACAAGTATAAATTAGCCAAATATTTTCACCAAAAAAAATGCAAAAAACAAATATTGTTTTTTAGTGCTTGTTGTGAAAGCATACATGTATGTGATGGAGGGGCCTAAGTCAACTAAATCCTTTCCACTCACTGTATTTCTAAGTCTCAACACCCCTTTTAAATTGAACCAGAATACCAAAATATGTTTATTAATGGCTAGATTTGAGAAATTTATAGGTGTGTGTAATTAAGTGATTGGGACTCTAAAATTTGATGTGTTTTGTATGAGTCCACGGTTCACTGAATCAATAGACATCGGTAGGAATTTAAGTTATTTAATGAAAAAAATTAATGTGTATAACCTCTATTCCTTAAACATTTTCCATGCTGATGCAGGACACTACCCTCTTTATTGTCTTACCAAAAGGCATGATAATGAGGAAGAAGACCTAAAATTATGGACTTCACCTTCAAAGAATGGCGTGCAATCACATTGGTAAGGACTCATGATAAGAAGATCAGAACCATCCAATGTGTCAAATCTCAGTTGATACTGTTAATTAGAGACTTATAAGATAAATTTAATATAAGACTTATAGTTGTATCTTACTCTTTGCGTCTTGACACATTTAATATTTTATGGTTATCTTTGGGCCTTAACCCAATTCGTATTATAAGGTGAGGATGCGCAGGCATAATAATCCTTAGTTATGACTATGAGATGAGGATTTAAAGAGAAGAGGATGTAAAGAGAAGAGAAATTTATATGGATGGATAATTTCAAAAGTTGCACTTCTTTTGAAATGTTGATATAGATTATTCCCTTCTTTATTGGAAGGGTGAAATTCAAATTTTAAATTTTTTGGAAGGACAATTTTAACTTTACACTTATGGGAAGGGATAGAACCCTTTGGAAGGGTTGTGAAGGGTTCAATTTTGAACGCTGCTTGGGAGGTTTTTTCAATTCCTCCTTTTTAGAATAAGAAAATTTGCTATAGCTTCTCTTGCCTTTTCCAAAACCCTCTAGTTCTACAGAAGCTTCATCGGCCATATGTTTTAATTTTTTTTCTTGCTCTTTCACATTGTTTGCAAGATTTATCACTTTTGTATGCAATATATATTTTTCTTCTAGGAATTTCTTCAACATCTCTACATTATTATTTTTTTGATTTGAGTGCTCATCTTCCTTTCTTTTAATATCATCGTCTGTCCACTTTAGGCTAGATTGAACTACACTTAATTTTCTCTTGAGCTATTGTACCTCCTTCTGGAGCACTTATGCCCTCAAATCGCTATCAAATGGAGTATACAAAATTTATTCTGCCACAGGTTTATTCTGCAAAGCTTTAGTTTGGGATTTCAAATCTTGTATCTCACTATCACATCCCAAATGTAGTGCTTTTCCCTTCTCCAATAGTTTTTGGTGAAGGTCTCTAATTTTGGCCTCCTTCTCCTCTATCTTCTTCTTCAATGTTGGATCTAATGAGCCAAATGTAAACTCTACAACATTAATTTTTGAAGCATCTTCATTCAAGGTCTTCTCTCGTTGTTGCAAGGACTTTTGAAATTGGAGTAAGCTCTCCATAGTTAGATCACCTAGTTTTGTACTGCCAAAATTTTTTGGTGTGATGGCCTTTTTAACCTCCACTTTGGATTCTTTTGTTGTGCTGACCTTTTTACCCTTGGTTGTTTATTCTTCTAGTGTGCAGACCAATTTACCCTTGACTATTGATTCTTCTGGTGTGTAGACTTATTTACCTTTGACTGTTGATTTTTTTGGTGTGCAAACCTGTTTGCCCTTGACTATTGATTCTTCTTGTGTGCAGACCTGTTTACCCTTAACTGTTGATTCTTCTGGTGTGTAGACTTGTTTATCCTTGACTGTTGATTTTTTTCCTCTTTCAACACTTTTATCCTCGAGAGTTGCCGAAATCCTTTCAATTCTTTTTTTTGTAGAAAATCATTTTTGTTTTTAATTGTTTTATTCAATTTTTCCAATCTTGCTTCATATTTTGCAGTCTCATTTTGTTGTTTAATGATCATTTCTCTCAATTCCCTTTGAAACTCAACCTTCAAACTTGCAATAAATGTTTCTTTCTGCTTCAATTCTTGTTGAATTTCTACTTCCTTACCAAATATATTTTTCAGTGGTGGCATGTTCAAAACTTCGGGCATATTTTTCAGCTCATTTTCAAGTCTCCCTATAGTTTCCTCATCCTTTTTCTTTTGAGCCTGATACATGTCTTTCAGTCTGTCAAGGTCAGAAATCGATTATGCTAGAACTACGGTAAATTAAGAGCATTGATCCTTAATAAGTTGATCCTTCTGGCCAATTATTTTTTCAGTTTCCACAATTATTTTCTCTAAACCATGAACATGATGTACCAAATGAAGAATTTGGACATCCTTAGTTCTGCATAATTCATCACTATCTTTGAAGGAATCCTCCCACAAGGTAGATTGTTCTTTGAAATGTACCGTTTTATCAAATAAAGGAAAAACAAATCTACCATCAAAAGAATATTTGGCATGAATTAGGTCTTCATCACTCGTTGGTGAATGGTCCATATAATTGTTCACAAGTTCCTCCCATTGATCTTCATTTTGATTTCCTTGTATTCCAACCAAAGTTTTGATAGCAACATATTCTTCAAGGGAAAGCGAAGGAATGTCATTTCCCACAGGTTCCATATTTTCCTCTAAAGGTTGGTCGATCTTATTTTTCTGGTTGAGTCACCCATTGAAGAAGCAAAGTATGATTGATCTCTCTATGTTTGGATATGGTTGATAAAGAAATCCGGCCTCAATCCATGCTCAATCTATCACCAATAACCTTGTCGCAACTATAGCAAATGTGCTGAATATGCATGAGTTGACCCGCGCATTGAATGCTGGAATTGGTTTGGTGGGTATGCAAATATAGCCATATATCGTTGATATAGAGATGAAAGTTCCTCTAAAATTAAAAACTTCAATATTTCCACTGTTTTTCTACCATGATGAAAAAAATGAAGTATTAATCCACGGATGTTCAAAACGTGGAAATATTTCATGGAAAAATCTGACCAAATGTATTAGTCACTATAGGCTACTTACCCATAACATGCATATTAGTAGTATATTTTTCATTAATGTAGACATTCTATCATGCATAATACATTTCACAACTAAACAATGTCATATAAACAACTAGATATATAGGAAAAGACAATTCAAGTACTTATCTTTATTTGTTTCATGGGTAGACTCCTTCCTGAGCCTTCAACTTCATCATCTTCTTCATTGATAACATCATCACATCTTATCGAAATGCTAATATGGATAAGAGGTTCTTCAAGAATTGATTCCTTCATATTCCCCATCGCTTGAGGGATCTTCTTTGAATTGTGAGAGCTTGATATTTGGTTTCTCCCATCTTCTCTTCTCTTATTATGAGTCAAGCTTCTTCTTTTGTGCACTCTTCCCAGAGTTTGCTGAAGTTAATCACTTCCTTCTGGCACACATTCCTTGAATGAATGAATCCCATGATCCTGGGAGGCCATTCAAGGTGGTTATAACAATATTTTATTCTTCTTCAATTGCTTCGCCTTAGAATCAAACACTTCCTTTTGGTGTCTTCAAGGATGATACATGAGGTATGAAATGATATTTAATAGAATCTTCTATTATTCTCTTAGCTCTAGTTTTAGCCTCATCTCCCTCTGGCTCTTAGAACTTCCTTACTGAAATACTAATCCAAGTCAATTTATTCAAGGATCATGGAGGTCCTATACTTCCATACTTGGAAGTTTTCTTCTTCACCAAGCTTGTCATCAAGCTAGTGTGATTGGTCATTTTGAAATGAGAACCTCAAATGCAAATAGCAAAAGATTAGATCTTACCGATTTGAGGTCTTCGTCCTCGTTCTAGAGCTAGCTGATCTAGGGTTTGTCAGAGACACCCTAATTTTCAAAACTTGGAATTTCAAAATTATGATTAGATAGAAATATGAGACTCTTCAAGGAAATATGTCCAATGTACTCATTTTCTAAAACCAGTGGAGGGAATCTCACGAAACAAGAATCCCTGGTTTTCTAATTTCTTCTACATAGATGCCTAATATTGTTTCTTTGGTATCTCTGAAATTACTGCTCCTCTAAGTCTAAAACTTCACACTGAGGTATCCTTTTCTTTCCTATTTATAACACCTTAGGTTATAACAGAATTGGTTTCACCAATTGGGACTTATGCATGTTTTCCCAAGGTGACTTATTTTAGGACTGTTCATAATAGTGAAATTGTACGGACTACCACGTGTCTTTGTTTCATCTTCAAGATCTGAAACCTTTACCATAGAAATTATAGTCCGTGACCTATCTAGGAAATCTTGATAAAATTCATTTGGACCTTCGTAGCCAGAGATATAGAAATTCTCCCTAGGTCACATGTTTAAGGCTGAATCCTGGGAGAGGCTGGAACCCTGACTTGGAGGAAACATATCTCCTAGAATATAGCGAATCTGAGGCTGTAACGTTTACACAAGGTTCATCTGGAATTTATCTTCAGCCTGTAAATGTTTTGGCTCCTGATCCTTCTTGAATATCGAGATATAGAGAATGAACCAAAACTACTAGTTTTAGTATTTTAGGGTTTTCAAGCATGAAGCCCTAATTTCCATTTGCTGCCATTGCAGTTGTATTTTGTCTATACAGTGAAACTTCTCTAATTCAGAAACTGGTACCACCAATAAATGCTCCCTACTGAGGTGTGTTATCCTATCCCTCCTTGCTTGATGATCTGTGGAGAGAACATCTTCAACTAGGAAGCCCTAGTTCCTGCAGCTGCACAATGTCTTCTTTCAGAGAGGCTCTGATACCATGTTATATTTTTATCATTTAATCAATATGATCTAGGATCTAATCTAAGAGAATAACATGCACAAAAATAATCACAAGAGAGAAGAGGCACAAAGAATTTTCCTTGGGGAAACCATAAAGGGAAAAATCCCGCAACTTCCTTAGAGATAGAATGAGCACCAATAGAAAAAGTCAAACCCAAAGACACAAATATGATCTCCAACAAATGTTCTACCTCTCTCTTGTGCAAGATAGTACTCTCTCACTCATGCGCTAATATTGAGTGAGTGTATGTGACAAATAGAGAGTCTCACTCTCTATTTATACTTGTTTTCCACTTGAAAATTACCCTACAGGTTCGACCTCACTATGAGAGTCTAATAACCCTAATACAACTCAATTGTGGGGACTATTTCCCCAAGTTACACAGAGGGTTAACCTAAACTCAATTGTGGGGACTATTTCCCTATATTACAACGGAGGGTTAACCTTAATGAGTTTACATGACTTTAATATATTAATGACTCTCCGGATTGGAGGAACAAACATATCCGTCGGGGTATAATGAAACACAATAAGAAATATGCAAGTGAATACATTCCAAAGTTACAAATGTATCAACACATTGAAGTCAAGGTCATGTAAGAATAAAATTTCAGTATATAGCTATTGATGAGCATATTGCAAATTTGTGAAAAAAGATTATGTTTGTAATGAAGTTGATATGCTTATGAGATAAGCTTGGTATGGCAATAAATTCCTAGTAAAGAACATAACGTCTCCCTCGTTGAGAGAGAGTGTTGATTGTACATCATTGGTACTTATTCTTTGGACTGGTGAGTAATATCAAGTCATACTTGTGAGTCATATCAAATAATACTTTTGAGTAATATCAAGTCCTATGCATCCTCATATGATTAAGGTGGTGGTGGTGTATTGTAAATTGTATGATTAATATCAAGCTGAGTCTTGTGAGTAATATCAAGACTAGACTTGTGAGTAATATAATGTCAAGTATTCTCATAGAAGGTACCCTATGAGAATGGATCTCCAATTATGGAAATGATCTTGTGTTGTATCAAGATTGAATTCTTGTGGTGTATCAAGACTGTAGACCTCCATTTGTTGAGATGGTTATACGATGTGATATATTTCTAGTCATGATCATTGAATACTATAACTCTCCTTTAGGGATTAACTACCCCTAGAGTGAATTACTTTAGCATATGACTATATGGTCCAGGGTAATATATATGATCATCAATAATGTATGGAATACTTCTTATGAGTATGATATGATAAGATGGATAAATAATACACATATTGATCCATGAAATAATTATTCAGTGATAATGAGATAAAGCATAGAGAAAGAGAATTCAAATTTCCCATGCAAATGACTAAGTGAACTCAAGTTATAAAGCTTCACTAAAATATGAATGCCTCAATCAATGCCTCAGTCTGAGCATGATTTGAACTATTAATGAATGTATTAAATTAAGTAAAAAAGACATTAATGTTCATCAATCAACATGCATCGATTAACTAAAGAGATCCATGCAGAAGTTAATAATAGAAATTGTCCATGGACGGCACTTAAACTGAAGAACTGATGACACTTATGTTAGCATGTTAACTAAGTGATAAACAATTATTTTAATTCAGTTAACATTCAGTTCAATTCAATTAACATTCAGCTCAAGTAAAGTTAACATTCAGTTCAAGTAAAGTTAACATTCAATTCCAATCAATTAACATTCAGTTCAAGTAAATTTAGCAATCAATTCAAGTTAGTTAACATTTAGTTCAAGTAATTTAACATTCAATTCAATTCAATTAACATTCAACTCAAGTAAGTTAACTTTTAGTTCTAGTTAGTTCACTTTCATTTCAAGACAATGAACATTCAGTTAGAGTTAATTGAGGAAATCAAGGGTGCTAATGTTTCAATGGAGAGATTCCTAGTTATCTCCTCCTTGTGAATTCACTATGTGATTCTCTCAATCTATTTACATCACCTCCTATGTACTACCTTATACATGCTAAGGTTTTTGTCATGTTATTAGTATTCTAGGAATATGGCAAGTTCAATACAGTTTCATACATTTATTTTTGCAAGGTTATATTGGATCTCTCTTCTCTATTGATGAGGTGATATCTGTTGTTGGGAAATCTTCTTATGTGGTGTAAACCATTCTCTGCAAATCTATCTATATCTTGTACCTCATGGTTGATTTATTTATATGGTTGATTTATGGAGAAGATTTATGTGAGTGATATATTTATGTGGCTTATATATTTATGGGATTCATATATGGGTGATATTCATATGTGGTTGACTTGTGAGATTCATATGTGCTAAGATTGATCGATAATTTAAAGCTCAAGATTCTATGATTTTTCTCAAATAACAACATTACCAACCATATCTTAATCCAAAGGAGGAATTTTCTAACCAGTCTTTCTTGGGATCCTTTCCTAAAATATACCTCCACTCAATAAAATTATTTATTATTCCCTATAGAAAATTATACTATGTATCCACTAACAAAGTATCTACCCAAAATTCCACTACTCACATAATATGATGGTCTAATTAATGTAAACTTACAATTCTAGAAATAGTCAATTGTATTCTCTTCTTTTATCAATCTCAATATTCTAGGTTTTATGACAGTCATTTTAACCATTTATATAGTATTAAACACTAAAATCAAATTACTTATTATAGGTTCCAACATGCACCAAAAAATATCAATACAACACTAGTTGACATTCTTGTACTATAATTCTTGCAAGACAAAATCATAAAACCTCTTCTCCCACCAATATTGGATCTTATATTTTTAAATCCCCGTATACATTCAAGAATTATTTTATTTTAGGAACAATACTAGAAGTGAAACCATTTGTTGGTTTTAGGTTAAGGCTATGATTCTCATGTAGGGACCAACAAAGTCCTAGTGTATTCAAGATGTATTGGCATTTTCAATCCTTCAAAAGGGAAGAAGGTCTCACCTAAAGCACAACTAAGACCACTATCGAGTGGGTAAAATACTATAGTAAAGATGAAACTAACAACCTACTTTCATGTTAACATATAAGGAAGGAATAAATGGAATGCAAATCATATAAATAAATAACCGTTATAAGAAACTAAGATAATAATTTTGCAATATCTATGAACAATTATCAATCCGCATACAACATTCAAACATAATACACATAATTTTAAAGGGAAGGCATAAATCATACTCCTTTTATTCATATGCATCAAATACAATAAACATATGAAACATCACAACAAACATATTCTAACCAAACTTTATCAATATAGTATAAACACATATAACCCTTTTTACAGTTGAAGTAGTAACAACATTAACCATTATAAACCTCATAAACCATTTTTCCCTTTAGCTCCAATGGATTCATATTAAAAACTAGTTGTTATCCTTTATTGTATCAATATGGTTACAAAAGTTCTAAGGATGATTGAGTCAATCCATTATTCAAGTGTGTATTAATTACACTCCGTCTCCTTAAAACTTTCCATCCCACTTGCACCAAGTATTCTACATTGATCCATGTACTCTTCCATTTTTATCATCTATTAATTCATACTTCACAACTAATATATATAAACAAAGGGGCCTACAAGATGTTTTCACAAGTTGTGTGTACAACAAAATATTGCAATAACTGATGGTTGGAGATAGAAAATATGGTATAGGAAAAAATATTAGGATGCTTGATATCGAAGAAAAAAACAAATTTATTTCTTAAAAAAATGACATTCTTTTATGAATATATGAAGGTTATACTTTCATAAAAATACCGCTATCAATCTCTAGAAGTGAACTAACAAAAGGCTAGTGCAATCTTTCCAAATAAAATGCAAGATAGACTACTAATTAATCATTAATAATTAGAATCAAAAGGATTCATTTTCTCAATCAATATTCTATAAGGATATCATAAATCATCAAACAAATGAGTGTTCAAGAGCTAAAAAAACAGTATGATATGAAAATTATATTATAAACTTTGCAAAACAAAGAGATGGTAACTCTTAATTCACACTTATAGTATTTCAAGCAAATCATTAATAATGTTTCAACTTAAAAATAAATTATGAATTCTATATAGTTTAAATATAAAAATATTAATCTTATTTAATTAGGAACCTTAAAAGAAACAAGTACTTAAGCCCAAAATATTTTTCCTCGCCTACAATGCCGAAATAAGAGGAAATTCAACACTACAACTGAGATCTTAAAACACACAAACAATATATTCAAGCATACATATCTAGGCAAATTTTATAATTGGGTCACAAGACAAATTTTGTAGTCCATAGAAAAACTAAGTTTTTCCACAATGCCACACATTTTTTGAGGAAAAGTGTGAGGTCATTGTGCATTTTTAGGCCAAAACATTGCATAATGTTAAAAAATAGAAACCTTGTAAATGGTTCACCGTCGAGGAAAATATAGATAAATTTTGTTAATGTCTCCTATAGATACCAGGCTACAAAAAGTAGAAAAAAAGGAAAACAAGCAAGAAAATGACATCTCATAAAATATAAACTGCTAAGCCCTAAATGCCGGGCATAATTCCCCCTATAGTGTGGCACTATATCCCTTGTATCGTGGTGTATTACATATTATTGATGTAGGCTTGGGTCTATTAGCGGGTCTCTTAGTTTTTATTGTACACCTTTGTCTCCTATATTTAGGAAGGATATATTTTCATTTGAGTAAGAGTACACAGTACATTGTCTCCTATGTATATTGTCTAATCTTGAGTACACAGTACATTGTATAAGGAGGTTTCTCCCTAGAAGAGGATTTTTATTTATCTATGTTATTCATTATTAAGGTGTGCATTACTCAATTCTTGTCTATTTACTCTCTTTTTATTATTTCTAGTACTTGGTTACATAACATTTGGTATCAGATCTCTTTCCGTGAGATTCTGTTATGCAAAATGAGTCATCTTGGAATTTTCTCTACAACTTTTTCTTCAAGGATTCAGAGATATAGGTTAAAAAATCACTTCCAAAATAGGCCTAACTATCTCCAGTCCAAAATGAAGATCCTGATACATTAGAGTTTCAGAGATAATTACAGAGGAATCTAGGGTTTTTTACTAGTCCAAAACCTAGTCTGAAACACGTGTTCTATGGAGAAATTCCATATATGAGGAATCCACGATCCAAATTGAGTGAAACTAGTTGCATAGGAAAGAATACAGACCAAGGTATACGTGGTATAAGTTTCATCTACAGAAACAAAATAATGGATATGTGGAATATGGTACATGTTTTCTCTTCTAGATAGGAAAAAAATAAGAAGTTTTGGGATATTTGCAATAAAAAAAATTTGGAACATCCAAATTAGGTAATACTTTTGGAATTAGAAATAGGACACATCACAACACCACAATCCAAATTTTTGTACCTAGAGGAGTTGAAAGTCAAATTTTATCTCAGTTACAAGTTGACCCTAAAATAGTCTTCCAATTGCAGTTTGAAACAAGTGTTCTAGGGAAAAGGTCATGTGTGAGGCATCCGAGATCCAAATTGAGTGAGACTAGTTAAATCTGAAAGAAGATGGACCAGTAAATCTATGGTAGGATTTTCAGTTACATAAACGAAATATTAGACATGTGGAATATTGTTCTTTTGGATAGGCCAAAAATAAGAAGCTTTGTGAGATTTGCAATAGTGTTTTTTTTCACATACAAATTAGGTTAGACGTGTGACATTGGAAAGAGGACACATCAGGGTACCACATGTAGAAGGTTCAGACCCAATGTAGTCAAAATTCAAATTTAACCTTAGTTACAAGTCATCCAGGGATAATTTTAGGGGCGAAATTTAGCCCATGGGCTATTTTTAGGGGTTTTTCTCCAAAAAATTATTAGCCATTTTGAATTTTTTGAAGCTTTGTTTCACCCAATTTTGATGGGGTAAAATTTTTTCACCCTAAAATTTGCCAAATTATTATATAAACGATATAAAATCCTTGAAAATTAAAATATTTTTTGAAAAATATCGCCGAACATTTTATAGTTGGTGTTTTAAGAATTTGTAAGATTCACCAACATTTATACACTTTTAAATAAGTATGGTTCCTTAAAATCATCCCTGAAGTCATCCATAAAACAGTCTTCTAATTAGTGTTTGAAAAAGGTACGTCATTTTGCATTTGAATAAATTTGAGTAGAATGATCGATTTGTGGTAAAACCTAGAATGTGATATATATATTTAC
This sequence comes from Pseudotsuga menziesii, assembly GCA_001517045.1. NCBI lineage: Eukaryota > Viridiplantae > Streptophyta > Pinopsida > Pinales > Pinaceae > Pseudotsuga > Pseudotsuga menziesii. Next base: position 220,862 of record LPNX010548881.1, read on the forward strand.
TATTAAAATGCCACCAAAATGGAGTGGAAATAATCACACTCCAGTCAAACCCCCAAAGGATTCATCCTCAACATACAATGAAATGGAAGACATATCTTTTAGAGTGTCCAAGTTGGAAGATATGATTAAAAAAAATGTGAAAATGGACAACTTAGTTAAATTGGAAAATAAGATGGGACTAAATAGGATCTCAAAGGGATGTCTAGTAAAGAGGATCTCAAAAGGATGGATAGTAAAGAGGATCTCAAAGGGATGGATAGAAGAGAATATCTTCAAGACTTAAGGAAATGATGAAGGATATAAAACATAGATTTATCCCTCATGTATCTACTCAAGAAGAGGATAAGGAGGAAAACTAGGACTTACTCTAGTAAAGTATAGAGATAATTGAAAAAAAAATGGAGAGTAGGAAGTTGCAGTCCTAAAAAGTTGATTTTTCACTACAACGTCATGGGTTCAATTCAGGTCTAAGGAAATAATTTATACCCAAGATTGACATCATATTTTTTTTATAGAAAGGATCCAATCACATGGATTTTTCAGATGGAGTAATTCTTTGATCTACACCAGGTGCCCACTTTGCAAAAGATAACTATTGCATCCTTATGTTTATAACCTTATCAATTTGTATGGTGCCAATGGATTTGTGGCCATAAAAAGGACTCTATTATCTCTTGGTCTATATTCACATAAAAATTGATTGCACATTATTAGGATATAAATAGCAACACCTTCTTTATCCAGTTGGTAAATCTCAAGAAAAAAGGTCTAGTTACAGAGCACATCAAGCAATTTTAGCAGCTAAGTCTCAGAGGGAAGAATATTTTAGATGATAATTTGTTGGATCTCTTTATTGGAACCTTGAAGGATAACATTCAACATGATGGCAAGGAAGTTTTAAAGTAAAAATATGGCAATGACTACTATAAATACCACTTACAACACATACAGAGAAAATGATGTTCCTTCTAACCAACCTCAGAGGTTGACACCTCAATAACTAGAGGAAAGAAGAGCGAAAGATCTATGCTTTAATTGTGACAATAAGTACAGTAAGGGACATAAGTGTCGAGAAAAGAAATTATTCTACATAATTTAATGAGGAAGAAAAAAAAGAACAGGAACCACCACAAGAGGATGAATTAGAAGTGATTACTCCCACCATATCGTGTCATTCTATGGTTTGAATTAACACTCCTCAATCTCTCAATATCGAAGGATATATCAAAAATAAAAAGGAAATAGAGTTTGTTGATTCAGGTAGTACTTATAATTTCATTCATTGTAAAGTAACCAAAGATCTCAATTTCTTTGTATATCTAGCAACATAATTTCATGTAATGATTGTAGATGGAGGAACCATCAATTGTTCATGGAAATGCCATAATATGAATCTTACTATAGGGGAATATGTATTGAATAGTCCCATAATTTCTATCCTAATGGGGGGTGTTGATGTTGTATTAGGAGTTCAATGGTTAAAATCATTGGGAACAATGGCCTGTAATTTTCAGAAGCTTTTCCTGAATTTTTTCTAGGAAGAAAAAGAATTTGTGTTAAATGGTGTCACAGAGTAACCAATCAAGGTGATCGTCTCTAATGGTATGATAGAATTGTTAAAGAGAGTAAAATAATGTGTAAATGCACAATTATATTGACTAGATGTTAAAACATGTAACTCTCCTATTTCTCCAGATATCCAAAGGGTCCTTAAAAAACCTTCCAAGGTATTTGAAGATATTCCAATAAGTCACCAACTTATTCAAGATTTGGACAATGCTATTAACGTAAATATGGGAAGTGTTCCTTCTATCACTAGACCTTACAAACACCCCTATGGATAGAAGAATAAAATGGATCAAATGGTCAAAGTAGTGAGAGGAAAATATAAAGTTCAAGCAGTGGAAAATTGCACAGAGCTCTAGCAAACAGTTCTCCAAATACCAATGATGTTAGAAAATAAGATGAAACTACATGAAGATAAACATCACCATCAAAGGAGTTTTGAAGAAGCACAAATCATATGGGAACCTAACCAAATCATCGAAACAAGGACCAAACAACTATGAAATCAAGCTATTATTGAGTACCTCATCAAGTGGAAGAACTTATGAGCTACAAATTCTACATGGAAATATGATGCCTTCATACATATTCATCCACAACTATGACAATGCTTGCGTGAAGGGGGAGGGCATGGTTCCCCTATATGGTAGTGTATTACATGTTATTGATGTAGGCATCAGTCTATTAGTTTTTATTGTACACCTTTGTCTCTTATATATAGAAAGGAGACATTTTAATTTGAGCAAGCAATGTATATTGTCTTTTCTTGGGTACACAGCACATTGTGTAAGAAGGTTCCTCCCTCAAAGAGGATTTTTATTTATCTCTATTCTTCATTATTAAGGCATGGATTATTATCTTCTTGTCTATTTCTTTTCCTTTTATGCTATTTATGGGACTTGGTTACATAACATAAATTATAATAGGGAAAACACACAACCAAGGATGAATTATGGATTTCATCCCCCAATATGGTTTCCTATATGGCATTGGTGATTCATCACCAACATGTGCAAGAAAAAAATTACTTAAGGGTTATGTTTCTTAAGAACCAAATCAATTGATGTAATCTAAAGGGGCCATGAAAATACAACACATTCTAATATACTATATTCTATGTAAGATGAGGAATCCAATCAAAAGATTAGGAAACATAACATCTAATAAAAAGTGTATCAACTTATATTGAGCAAATAGTGGGAAATGATTTACATCACCTTGGTAACAATTGGTTGAATTATATGGTATCCAAGGCTATCCCAAGGGATTGTTCTTCTCCTTCTCTAATGCTTCCAAGCTATAGATGGTGTGATATTAACTCCTATGGTAGAAAGGAATCTATGACAAGAATGGAGGTTCTCTCTATTTCTAGAAAAAGTTCAATAGCATAACCTTGTTTATTGTGAATGATGTGATAGATGACTTTGGTAACTTGGTTTATAGGAAAGTATGTGGAAATCCTTGAGAACTTGCTCCAATGTGAATAATCATTTTTCATTGATGAAGTAGTGGGATATGATAAGTATTAGAGACCACATTAAAGGTTATTTTTAGTAATATGATGTCGGTAATGGTGATATCCACATTTAGGCTATTATGCCACTTTGGGAGGAAAACAATATTAATTAGCCAAATTATATTGATCATTTTTTTGGCATTGGGATTAGATCATAGATTTTTAGGGGAAAACTCTCTCATGCATTGAGAAAAATTGAGTTGATTTTATGGTAAAATTCATATCTAGATAAAATTTTGGTTATATGGTGATGATAGTGAAGGAAATGGGGTCAAAATATGTTCAAGTTGATGTCTAATGATGATGATGCTCATAACAAAGTGGGTGAAATTAGGAATTGTTAACAACTATTTTGCACAAATATGTAACAGTTTAGAAATTCTAAATCATTTAAGTATGAAGCAAGTTATTAAGTATCGTGTATAACTCAATCATGGACCCGAGTCTAGCATTATGGATTGTCTCATTTGTTCATTTAATTGACATCTTATTTTGTATAAATATGTAACAATGTTATTATTGTAAATCGTCAAGCAATCAAACAACTTATAAACTAGAATATGAATATAGGAGTCCTAGCTACAAAAATATAAGCATAATAGGCTCTCTCTCTCTCTATCACAAAAAATATTCTCTAATAGTATAGAGGACAACTTTTCTTATGATCCCTAACTCTTAAAACTGAATCACAAAGGATATACCAAAATTTCTAGCACTTTATTCAATATCAAAACCTTATGTAGGGCAAGGATCAACTCATGTTCACTTGCCACTTAGAGGGGGGAACCCTTTCATAAGCTAAGCTCCAATACAATATGCTCCAAAACCATTCAGAGGAGGAATTCATCCACATTTATAGCTAGCTAGGAAATCCTAGTCATAACCAAATGTCAACTACTTAGTAAACCTTCTTAATGATGTCACATTATACTTATTCGTTCTTACCTAAGTCTTATTTATTAATAATAAACACACAAACCCTAGTCCACTTTACATTAAATGACCACCATAACTACACTATTATATACTTTATTAAGCCCTTAAACCCTTTCTATCCCAACAAAGATCCCACTAACATTCTTAAAACTTTGTAACTTTCAACATAATTTTTAAAAAATAATGTATAAATTTAATCAATATTTAGTGTTCTAATTTATATTATATAATTTGATTATTTTCCAAGCTTACATACACATATAGATAAAAACACATTTATCAAAATCTATTTACAATAATCCTCATTTCTTAAGTTATTAATATGCAACGTTCTACCGTTCCCGTCACTATTTAATGTACTGGGCTTAACAGAAGTTTAATAATAATAAGCACAATAACAAATGCCTGCAAATTAATAATAACAATGTAATAAATATAGTAGAACTTGGAACGTAATAACTGATTTTCCTGCAAAATAATAACAATATAATAAAGATGGTAGACGGAGGAACGTAAAAAATGATATGGCCATGGGCGACATCAGTCGATCTGATAACCTTAGAACGGTTGGTGGCACGGATTTTCGTGATGAAAAAAGTCCTCCGCTCGGCGCTGTTGCTGGAATTATTTGAATGTACATGATCTGAGAGCGGGAAATCCTCTCATCATTAATGATTGACTGAAGCTTGTTCAAGTACAAACAGTGTCGTCATCTCCACGTCAGAAACCTTTGAGTTTCAATTCCGATTCCCGAAGCCCTATAAACTGTACCGTTATGCGATGCTAGAATTTCAACAGCCTGTCAGGGCATTGCATCGGAGATAGCGAATCACGTGATCTGGTCAGATGAAACATAAATTTCCGTGATGAAAGAGTTCGTTAGTTTGTCTGTTATCTGGGCGCATATGTCCGTTGGGTTTCTAATATTTGAAATTTATAGACCATAATGCGTTGTCAGTTGCCAAATTCGAACGGTACTGATCAATTCAAAGTGTTCACGTAAGAAGCAACCCCTGCAATACTGCAAGCAACTTAATTTGGTTTACTTAATAAACAATATTTTTAAAGCATAATCCTATTTCAAGAACCGGCATCCGTGCTTATCTACTACTAGCTGGTAGTTCATTTATAGGGGGTGCTATATTGAGATCAGGCCTGACTGTATTTTTAAGTAGATAGGTATTAAGATATTATTTTAGGTTTTGGATTTTTTTTATATAAAAAGATTAATTTAAATTATAAAATGATTAAGTAATATATAATAAATATATAACAAAGATTTATGATTTAAATAAGCTTTAACTAAAAGGTAATTTTTTTTATTAAATAATATATTTTTTACTTAATTGTAAGTATGCTAGCTACCTAGTAAAGGGAAGGGAATTTAGGTCACAGTAATATTAACAGGGAATTGCAGGTGGCCGGCTCTAGCTGTAGCCAAAAGCAAAAGCATGTTGGTGTATTTGAGGTAATAAACACGGCGGTTTTCTCCAATTTGTTCTTAAGAGACATGGAAAAGGTTGAAAAAAAAATGCCGGTTGATAGCGATGGATGGCTTTATTTATTTGGTTTTGGTCCGCTGGTTGTTTTTTTTAATTTGCAAGTTCAAGCAATGGTGTTAGATTTTTTTTATAATGAATTTGAATTTGGCATAGTAAATTTAATTAGTTTTTAAGAACGTAAGTAAATTCAAATAATTTTTGTAATAGATACAATTTTTAATGTATATATGTTTTAATTTTTAATGTGTTAAGTATATATAGAGTTTTTTTTAATGAAAGAAAGTGTAAAAATGTGATAATAATAGTCGTCGTGGTGGTCAATATCCACTAAGACAATGTTTTTGTAAATATCTATTTATATTTGTAATAATTTTATTTTAAAAAGTAAGAGTAAACTTTAAATTACAATTTGAAGGTTTTACAATAACAATTATTTTTAATAGATTATAGATCTTGGTGTGTAATTATTTTTTAAACAATAAAAAAATTATAATTCAAGAACAAACCATAAGAGTTTCATAAAATCTGTACATATTTTAAAAACATGAGTGCCTCTAATAAGCATGCATTATTTTTAATATAAAAATGAAAAAATGTAATATCTCAAATTGAGGACCTAACACTTATAGGCATGAGCCTATTGATTATGATGTTGTCTTAATATTTTATTTTGTTGTATGGGGTCGAAGACCCCACTACATATAAACATGATGATATATATATATGCTTGTTTGTGTTGGGCGTGGACCCTGAAGCACATGATTAATGAGATGTTTTGTGTTGAGCGACAAGCTCTGGAGCACATGGGTAATTAATGTTTTATGTTGATTGAGGAGCTCTAGAGCACATGGGTAATTAATGTGTTTTGTTGAGCGAAGAGATCTGGAGCACATGAGTACTTACATTTGTGTTCAGCGAGAAGCTCTGGAACACATGAAAAGATAAGATTTGGAAGTCTCGGGCATACGCCGCGGAGCCTTCCATGTTGATGTTGAGCATAAGCTCTAGAGCATCGGATCCTTGGCCATTGTATCCCTAGGTATATCGTACAAGTACATCCTAGCATTAGTGTTGAGCGAAGAGCTCTGGAATTGCACTAAATTGTAACTTTCTGTTAAGTGTGGAGTATGGGCTCTGGTAAGCGTTAGGGGGTTACTGAAAAGAATTTAATAACTTCCGAGTGAAAACGACTCGAGAAAAATATTGATCTCATCACACTTATTTATAAGTGATTAAATGAAATTTCGAATTTATGTATTCTCATCAAGTACTGCAGAACTACCACGTTATACAAGGGAATCCAACATGCAAAGATGTTTAGAGCTACCTAGCCTAGTAGATCTAGCCATCTACCTACTTGACCTTAATGAAGTAGTGTCATTAATCTGAGGGATCATGGTATATGATGCTCAAATTCAAATGTTATACATGGTATGTATAAAAAATAAATATAGTAATAATATTCATGATGAAAGAAAGAAAGAAAAGCTCCATCCATTATTATTTATTATTTAAAGATAATAAATAGTTCAAAACCTACAAAAATCTAATTAGGAACTAGTTGAAAGTTCTTAAATTAAAATACTAAAAAATTACCCAAATTAATTAAAAAGGGTTAAATCAAGAAACTAAGGTTTCTTGATTTAACTGTCCATTTGACTGAAAAGTCTATCTATAAAGTCTCAAGCCAAGGAAATGCTTGGGGGTTTTGATCTATCACTTGGAGGAGTCATTACTCTGCCTGTTTTACTCTCAAGTGAATTCTTGGAGAACAATTTTCCTGCAAGGAAAAGGACCACTGATCCAGAACTGATATACCAGTTAGGAAACCCTACCTTAGGAGCTCTAATCTACTTGCATGTTGAATCGAGCTTGGGGGGATCCGAATTGAAACCAGGAATGGTTCTAGGTCATGGTTGGATGGAACGTGGCAGTTCCCAAGTGATTCAATCATCTAATATAGAGGTCAGATCTTCCTATGAATTGTTAATGTTGATTATTTAAGTGTGCAAGTTCAACTATTAAAGGAGCTTCACTGAATTACAGGTATGAGATCCTAGTCTGCCTATTTCGTTTTCTAGCATAAATTGTTGGCTGAATTAGATTGAGGTTCATATTATATCTCTTAACCCTATGTATTTGTTTCTCTGTTTAAATATTTCATGGTTTACAGTTTTATAGTATAACCCCAGGCTGTAATTTGTTCTTATGTTAGATTTATCCATGATTTATTCTTTTAGATTACTTTTGGAATTTAAGTCCTGTATAAATGTTTATCAAGGGTTTGTACCTTAGTTTTCATTCTTGTATAATTTTTCCTCTTAAAGTTATATTAATTACAAACTAGGTTTTATTTCAGATCTGCTACCTATCTGTTCTTTTGGGTCTTTATACTCTACTGACATATTCCATTTGTCAGCAGAGGCATGTTTTAGATTTAAATAAACTAGTTCAGAGGTAAGTCTTATATATATATAAGTAGAAACTTACAACCTAGATAACCTAAGATATTATTTACAAGCTTAATTACTATATATATATATATATATATATATATATATATATATATATATATATATATATATATATATATATATATATATATATATATATATATATATATATATATATATATATATATATATATATATATATCAACATACATAAATAGAATTATGAGTCTAATCAACTAAGTACAGGCTATAATTATTTCTAACATAAATAAACTAGTAAAGACCTTTCAAGGTTTGCATATAGTAAATACAAGGTAACTACTAAATCATTCCATTAAAAATAACATCATCATAAACACCAAATAGTACAAGTATCGTGACCATTCTTTGGTCCAAGATCAAATTTCTTTTCACTATTTAAAATACATATTCCTAAATATTTTAATAAACAACATCATAATCATATGCATAAATCATTTAAAGTTCCATCTAATATTTCTCACAACCATCACCTAATAATAACCAAGTAATATTTCAAAACCCTTAAATTGCACAGAGGTTGTAGTATTGACCCCTATGGGTATACAAATCCAAGTCGCATGCCTTAATAAAAACCACAACATAAAATATATAAGAAGTAATCAATTATATAACCATGTCTTTGTTCCATATAATGAATTAAAACCATGAAATTACATTAATACAAAGGAATCATTTTCTTTACAACCCTCATTATAATCTTCTAAAAACAGTCCCAATTTTTTATTCAAGCAATGACTAGGATTCGAATCATGTAGGGTTGTTTTATATTTATTAGATCCACGGTACACACATAGTATATGTGGGATACAATAATAACATCACTATGCTACGACAAGGTCATGAGACTATCATCTCTACACCCTACGCTGTAAGCACGACCTCATCCACTTGAAATAAATACACAGTCCCCTAATCTAAAACCCTGTCTACAACGAAATCTATAGAAACCCTGTCAACCAAGGGTTTACAACCATGGTGTATTTATAAATCCACATTACATATTAATAACCAAATCGTGAATCCTAAACCTTCTACGTTGTTGCAGCTGCCATGGAAGGGTGCTCATGCCATTCACAGAATGGACCCAAGCCATTCGTTGTCACTATCGTTTCCATTCATTCAACTATTAACAATAATGGAAGTAACAATACACAGACTCATCATGAAGGTTGAACGCCATATGTAAACCCAAGGTTTAAATAATCACAACGCATTAATAAAAATGCAGGATGGATTCATACACACAGTACTGTTTAATAACCATGGGAAAATAAAGTAAACACAATACATATTCAAAACCCAGTGGTTTATCACCTTAATACAATTTACACAGTCATGCCAAGGGCTATGGCACCATTACAAGCGATGGTGCAACCCATGGTTTAAATCCCCAATTCGAATTACGAATTACATAAACAAAATGCAAAGTCTGCTAAAGTCCCAAGGTTCCCCATTCGCTGCTAACAACACCCTTATTATTTTATAAACAAAAACCCTGCTTACACAGGCCCAAGGGCGAAATGGAAATCCCACATTAAAACCCAAAAAACAATGTGATAACCCAGTCCTAGCCATAAAGTCAAGAGGTGACAAGTGTGGGTCATTTAAATAGGATTACCGTGCACCTATGGAATTACCCACGAATGAGTTACAAAACCTTGAGCCATGAAGCTCCACACTAACCCTGTCACCTGCAACCACCAACAAAACAACAAGGATGAGAAGTATGCAATTGATAAGCCATGAAACAAACATCAAACGCTTCCATTGAAACCAATGAAGCATACCTTTGTTAACCACGGTGTCGTCTCCATCCACTGCGAAGAGCCAAGACCAAACCATCAATGAGCCAAGCGAAATGACCAAGTCATTCGTGGATCCAATCCCTAAGCGTGGGCTGCCCCAAACCTTGAGACGCATTATTGGCACCAGCCAGGTGTCTATTATCAACCCAAAACCCACATCTCCATTATTTACAATTGTTACATTATCGTGGTCTCCATTTCCATGCAGGGCCTTAAACCCCAATGCATAAGTTTCAACCATATGTTATAACTCGCCACCCAATGCTAATACAAGGTATAGTATAATGTTTAGTCCATGCAACATATATGCTAACCCAAGGTCAATCCCCAATGCACAAGTATGATATGTATCATGTAAACCTTAGGCTCTAAGCCCTCAACCTTTGACTCTCATTTTCCTATTAATTAAGAACCATGGCATATGAAATATGCCATGGTAACCTCATTATCCATAATCCAATAACCAACAATTTGTGAACCTGTAAAACACATAATAAAAGGTATGTTAATACTTTTATTAAAGAAAACATAAAATGTAAATAGGTTAAGAGATAAACAGTCAATCCAAAATTACAAAATGAATAGCAGGTATCACATAGATAATTTATCTATGTTAAATAATTAATGAAGATAGTAATTACCTTGCTATCAATCTGAGCCTGTAAAGAAGTGTAATAACAAACAATAGGTATGTCAATGATCAAAATGTTCAATGCTCTTTAAATCTCCGTCGCTACGGTATAGTCTGCATATGAAATAGAGGAGGTACCTTAGTTCAAACCGAATTAAGCAAGCCTACTAGACAAGTGATCACTTTACCTCTCAGACCGTCATGGGAGAACTAGTCCCACCACTCCACCCACTTTAGTTCCAAAAAAAAAGTTAAGTTAGAACCATATAATTAACAAGTAAGACTATGCAAAAATTAACGAAGCATATAATCGAGTAACGACACATACACCATAATGTATAACCATAAGAATAATGCAGCAAACAAGCATTATGACATCGTAAGTAAAATACAATAATATTCACAACTGAAAGTAAGATGATAGAACATAAGAACATCTTACGACCGGCTAGTGGTACATCCATCATACGTTATATTCTACAAGCTCAATAATGTTCTACATAGGTAGTTTTTACTAGCCTAATAAAAAAGAAAATTTCAATTTTTGGGGACATTACAAATGCTATCAGAGCCGAGTTTCAATATTAAGAGGCCTATGGGAACACCAAACATTTACTGCAAAGAAAATAAAGTATGTTATTAAATTTGTTACTAACAGAAAAAATTTCTGTTATTTAAAATTTTTGAAACTTCAGGAAACTTTTACCAAAGAGTTTATTTTATGAATACTGAGGAAGATAGCAGTCGACAAGGAAATATGAACACCCTCGCCTCAGAACCAGAACTAGTGGTGGAGCTGAATTTTGATATTTTGAAGACTATACATAGTCTTCAAGTAGAATTGCAAAGTTTCAGAGAAGATAGTCTAAACAAAAAAAAGGAACAGCAAGCTATTAACGAAGCATTAATGAGAAATATGACGGGAGGAAGCCGGCAAGGTAAACCTACTCAGTCCACAAACAGCTCCAATAGAGAACCTTACCATAAACGGGTTAGTAGCCCAAGAGAAGAAGAAACAAGGGAATGTACCCCTGAAGCACCAAAAGGATATCATCATAGTCCTTCCAGTGATGACTCTCTTTCTCCACGAAGAAAGAAACAAAGAAGAAATAACAATCTTCAGGGGGAGTTTAGAAAAATAAGAGCTCCTCGACCTATAAAGGTGAAGTAAACACTAGGGAGAAGAATGAGGAGTGGTTGTTGGGCATGAGAAAATATTTCCAGGTTCATAACTACTCAAGTGAGATGAAGGCTCATCTTTCCATCTATAACTTGAATGGAAAGGTAGGAAGATGGTGGAGAGATTTAAAACACACTTAAGAAAGATGGGATAAGAGAAATACACTGGGATAACTTATGAAAACTCTTCCAATAGAAATATATGTCAGAAATATTCTTTGACAGAAAAGTGAAATATTTTCATGAGCTACGTATGGGATCCATGACTATGGACGATTTTATTAACAAATTTCTCCCTCCTCATTTCAAAGCCCTAAAAATCCATTCATGTCGAAGTCCCATTTTTCGTTGCTTATGTAGTCACCTTAACCATTTTATTTTCCATTACTACTACATCACGACTTCATATATACTTTCCACTTCTGAGTTTCATGTTGGTTCTATCTTTCACTATGATTCTTCATAATCATTTATTTTGTACTCATATTGGATGATGTGGAATTCATTAAGGTCCAAATTCCAATGGTCTTGTCCCATTGACTCCAACACATCATTTGGGATCGAGATTAGAGTTTATAGTGCCCTGGTATCTTTCTGAATCAATGGTAGATTTCCTTCTAGTTAATCATGGGGATTCATCAATGCCTTTTGATTAACAAATCTTGTAGGTGACTCGACTCCAAAACATCCATTCATACCTGTCAAAATGCACTATGGTACTTTAGAGCTCACTATCATCAAAGGTGAGTTGCTTCACATTGGTTAACATCATACATTAATGGATGGTAATACAATGTTTTCTTTCCATGCTCGACTTCAGCACATTCATTCGCATGGTAAGAATTGTACCTCGGTTTGTAGTAGTTGAAGATTATGTGATCTAATGGTTTCAAGAGTGACTTGCAACATCATTTGTTTCAGTAGTTTTGCAATTCCTTTCCATTTTCATTCCAACAGTTGATTTTTAGAATAAGGGAAGGAGCCTTCTGCTTTTGTGGTAGAATTCCTCCTCATCAATTGTCTCAGCAGTTAGTCTTACATGCAACCAGCAAAACATCATTTCAGATCAGATTCAACCTCATTCAATTTCTCTCATATACATATTTCTTAGCAGCAGTTTGGCCTACATCATCTCCAGCAACATCGGTACATTCATGTCAACCAAGGCTTCCATGGAGGTAACACTTGAGGTAAAATAGCATGAATTTTTGATTTATTAAAGATGTAGGGAAATGTCATGAAGAACCACTATGCATTATCCATTTCCATTTTCTATATAGCATTTTTTCCATTTCCATCATTTCCCACTCAATTCTAACACTTCATCATTCCAATTCATGCACATCCAAATCAAGTCCTTTCCTACACCTTTCCTACATCCAAGCATGGGAAAATGATTTGCTGCTGTCACATAAGAACCAGCAGTAAGAAGATAAGCACCAATGCATGCACATGGACAAGCCTATAAAACCATTAGAATAAAAATTATCTACTGCTGGCACACAAGAACCAGCTGTAGGAACACAAGGAATTGTTGTTGCTTCATGAGAACTTACAGTGGTATAAGTCTATGCTTCTATATAGCAGAGAATACATTGAGAGGTATGAGTTTCATGGTTCACCGATGCCTACATTGTCTTATAATTGTTATCATGATCCTTGCTTATTTTATGTTGTGATTCATAATGGAAGAGAGATGTTGTTGTCACTATGAAAATATTCCCATAATAATGAAAGATAGACCAGCCTTTTGGAAAATATGCTTATATTTACATGGAAGTAAACCAAGTTTTTTTTTTGGAGATGAGATTTCAAGATTACAGGGTTTCTATCCACATAACAAAAACATCAATTGTTAGTGTTAATCCATGCTCATCCCACGGTTCCATGACCAGCCATCTATTTCTAGCTCATTTCATTACTGCATCTCAGAAGGTGAAGGTATATCCAACGCAAAAATCAAGGTAATAGCCGAATACATATTTCAATGATTATGTTTTTAGTAATTTGAGTTTTTGGAGCAGCAATACATAATCATATCCAGATCCATGTTCTGTTTTTAAAATTAGATATTAGAAGCTACGTGAATGTAGGAAGTGAGATACATACATGCATAGGTTTTGTTAATTGACACAGAGATTTATTGAACATGGTGTCTACCAACTATTTTGAAATGGCTTGGTGCTTTGAGATTCTCATTCTTAGCTGGATATGGGCTTTACGCTTACTGCAATTGGATTTTTGGTGCTATATGTTGTCATTAATATTTTTATAAGCATCGAAACAATTGAGAGGATCTCTTGAACTACTTTGAAGTGGTCCTACCATACACAACAATTGAAAAATGGCCATTTTTATTAGTAAATAAATTTTATAACAGTATGGAGGATTGATGTGTAGATCAAAACTATTTTTCTGCTTTGAAGAGTCTCATCAAAGCATGAGTACATGATGTATCCTCAGTTTGGGGGAGATGGCTATTTTTAACTTAGATAAAAACTCATCTCTTTGATGAGGACATGTAAATTATTCAGTTTGGGGGAGAAATGAAAAGCCGCTACACTCAATGGTATGAAGAAATGAATCCTACATTACATTTTTAGTCATCATTTTTATAACAATGTTCTCTTAGAAGCCAGTGAAGGAATCCTTGGTATGTAGAGGGTTGGATCAATGGTTAATGAGTGAATAACTATGTCCATCATCAAAACCTATTTTGAATATTTACAAAGCATTATTATCCTTTTCATTGAAAGATGTGGAACATTTTTCATGGCAACTCCCAAAATTACAAAAGTGCAGACTTTGATTTGAGCATATCTCGAAATTGGTAAGCTGGATTTTTGCAAAAATTGGATACATAATGCATAACATGAAAATGAACAAAATTGGTAAGTTTCAGCCCAATCCAATGCATTGGTTTCCAAGAAAATGGCCATCATCACCTACAACCATTTTGCCTATATCTAGATATCCATATATCAAATGAATTTGAGCTTTGGGGAGCAGAAGTATTATGGTAAGAGGAACATACTCACAAATTTTCAGAAAAAAATTCTTCACGGATTTAGAGAAAATGGCCATCATCACCTACAACCAATTTGCATTTTTCTCGAAATCCGTGATGTGTGTATCTTTGATTTTTGGTGTGGATGTGCATTTGACTCGTAGAAACTTTCTTGTAAAATTTCAGCCAAACCCAGTTTGTATTTTGTGAGATATTAGCTCAAGAAGACCAGTTGTGACTCCACCAGATTTGTCTTATACACCAACTGCAACTCCACTAGTTTTCCCAATTTGCATTTTTTTCAAAATATGTGATGTGGGTATCTATGATTTTTGGTGTAGATATGTAATGGACTAGTATAAACTTGCCTGTAAAATTTCATCCAAACCCAGTTCGTCATTTGGGAGAAATTGGTCTAATAAGTTCACTGTTATATTGGTTGCAACACAGCTAAATTCTTTGCCAAATCCCCCACTAAGAAGCTGCAACATCACTAAATTCTCCTCCAAATCCTCCGCTAAGAAGCTGCAACATCGCTAAATTCTTTGTTAAATATTATGCTAAGCATTTGTAACATTGCCAAATTTTTCTTGCTTTTCTTATCCATCTAGCTACGACTCCACTAAATGTTCTGCCAAATTCTTCGCTAAATGAGATGTGACTCCACCAAATTCTCTGCTAAATGAGTTGTGAATCTGCCAAATTCTTCACTAAAAAGGATGCAACTCTGCCAGATTTATCCTATGTACAGCTACGACTCTGCTAAAACTTTGCTTATTCTTCTACTTTTCATAGCTGCAACTCCGCTTGCATAATAAAATGAAAAGCAACAAGTGAATGTGTTCTTCTAATTAGATGCTACACACATATTGGGTTGCATGAGGACATGCAACAAGTTCAGTTTGGGGGAGATGTTGGGTCATGGATTTTTCCATATTTTCATCACCTATCGACATATATTTCATCCATTTTCTTCATATTATTATCCATTTATCATTCCATTTTCCATCCATTTGCTGTAACTTCCCGCAAAATATGGCGTTACTTCCATTGATGCTTTAGTGGTTAATCATGATTATTTTCCTTTATTTTTAATGAATTGAAAACTATTATGCATAATTTTACTTATGATGGTTTATGGAGTGATTTTTCACGTACAAGACACTCACAGCTAGCTGTTACAGCCTTAACAAAAAATGCATGCCAGTTAAGAAAACCTTGATTCACGTCTTGATTTGCGGGAATAACAAAATGAATATAAACAATATGAGACATGGTTTTTGTGTGTAACGACCTCATTCACTTGACTATCAAGGAAATAACCAAAAAAAGCCACAGTTTGAGATATACAAGTGGTTCTTCGAGAGGGTATTTTCCACATTTGCAGTTATGGCCGATTTTCCAAATTAGCAAATTTGTTGAAACATATCACAAGTTGGAGATTCGGTTTCTCATTCTCCTGAGAGAATTTATGTATAAATATGTAATCAATCTCATGAGAAGGGGGCAGGATAGCAAAGTAATGTTATGTTGTAGGATTTGATCCAGACTCTATTGTAATACTTTCATTCTGATAATACATGCTGGTAGTTTCTTAATTCTGGAGTTGTAGACTTTCATTGTGGAGATCCAACTCTGCTCAGTGGAGGAAGGGCCCTCTTCCCTGAGCAGATGCTGATAGTGTTGATTGTAAGTGTGTTATTTTATAGATTCATTTATTACTTAGTTCATGCTTTCACTCATTAGATTTATCATAGTTGTATGTTTTTATTCATTAGATTTGTCATAGTTGTTTTCCTGTTAATTTGTTTGATACATTGTTGGCCAACATAGCATTTCTTTTAGATTTATGTATTTAGATCTTTCTTCATAAGAATTGATTTTGTTGAAGTGTGATTAGATTTATAGTTTGGATTTACAAATAGGATTGGGGTTTGTTTTCTTTTCAAGAAGTTGTGATCTAGTTTATAATGAGTTTTGATTTCATACCAATAGATCAATAGTGCTAGGTAGAAATTGTGCTTACATAGATATTGCATGATAGCTTTGAAATAAAAGACTTCCTCTGGTTGATAATTTATGTTTGCGAGTTTGAGTTGTTTAATTAATTAGACAATTAATCCAACCAACAACCGCAAGGTCAAAAAACCTACACATTTCAAGTTTTCATCACACCCAGC
Source organism: Pseudotsuga menziesii (assembly GCA_001517045.1). NCBI lineage: Eukaryota > Viridiplantae > Streptophyta > Pinopsida > Pinales > Pinaceae > Pseudotsuga > Pseudotsuga menziesii. Next base: position 237,679 of record LPNX010548881.1, read on the forward strand.
TTAATTGATCAACAATTCCTTTGCTTAGGACTAATGTGGTAAACCTTCAGTTTCTGGTGCAGTGCTGGAATTTTTGAGCTTTTTGCTCAAATTTCCATGCTAGATCCATCAAAATCCATGTTTTCGTGAAGAAAGAGCTCCACCTCGTCGTAGCTCTGATACATTATTAAATTCTATCACAACAATCTTGAGACAAAGCACAAAATTACAAGAGATTCAAGACATTTTAGGAATGAAATGACATAACGGTATTGCAATAGGAGGTTGCAGTAGTATATTATCAAAATAAAATGAAAATCAATAATACAATGTCATGCAAACTTGCATGAATGCAAGAAAATTTGAATTCACTAGAGGTCATTTGAATTGCATGGATGGGTGTAGCTTAACTGACTATTAGCCACACTGAACACACCAGTTAACCACTTATCTAGCCATGATTGACTCTAACTGAGTCCTAACTTAATTGGAGTGCAATAAACGACTGAGTCTAACTGAATATAACTCAAGTGCATGTCGTTGCATGTCAATGAGTAGGTGGTAGTGCATCACTAACTCTAGTCAGCTTCGATGAAGTGAATTGAACTGATACTGGTCATCATAAGTTGTTGGAGGCGCATTAACTCACTTCAGTTCACCCAAATCAGCCAAAAATAGATAATGACATGAGGGAGGCACCTTTAAAACTCAGCTTAACTAATTTTTAGGTGAAACAACATTCAGTTAAATATTTGGTGCACTTATGACACTCATATCACCCCAGAATTTCTCCCTGATTGAAGGAGGAAGCCTAGTTAGCCTCTTTTATTGAAGGAGAAGGATTAGTTGGCCTCCCTAATTGAAGGAGGGTGTGGGTGTGCTCATGCTGATGTCATGGTGTGCTGATGATGATTCCAATACGATTCAATGAACTTAGGATAGTGGTTAATTAGGACAAAATTGGCCAAATAGGTGTGTGGGTTAGATAATGATTCCAACATAGATGAAGTTAGTAAGGAGAAATGGCCTTGAATAAGGCCATAAACCACAAAACATGCCATGTAAAGGAGATCTCTATCATTAAAGTGAGGTATGTCTAGTAGGGATGGGAATATGCCCACTAGGGATGGGACTTGATCCATGGATTAAGGAAAAATGATGGAATTGATCTCTAATTTAATAATCTTGATTCAATGGGCCATGATCAAGGCCTTGAACCACAACATAGACTTTTTCAAGACTTAGTTCTTTGGCATACAAGTGAGATATGGATGCAATCAATATTTTTTGTGTAGTAGGAATGGGTCTTGAAGCCTTCATCATAGTCAAGGTAGGAAAATAAGGACCTTACACATAAATGGATCTATAGGGTTCATCTATCACTAACATAACTTCAACCCAGAACATGAAATTTTTAGAAGTGTTCTTTGGCCTCCAAGTGAAATATGGGTACCATTATGAAATCATGCATGATGTTAGGAAAGGGGAATAAGGAATTAGCCATGGTCAATGGATAAAAGTTAGGACCATAATCCCTTAGATGAAACTTTTATAGATCATGGCCAAACAATGTCATAATGCACATAATATTCCCTTTATAAGGGACCATTTCCCTTCAAGTGAGATATGTGTACAAATACAATGTTTTGTGCATCGGAGATGGGTCTCAATACCTTAACCATGATTAAGGGATAAATTATTAGAATTAGAAACTAATTGAATATTCTTGGGCTTATGGGAAAGATCAAGGCCTTGAATTACAACCGAAGTCCTCTAAATGGGATCTTATGCATATGTCTGAGAAAAGGGTACCATTATGTGTTTTTGTGTAGTAGGGGGGAATAAGGTCTTTTATCATTTAATGAATCTATAGATCCTATGGGTCAAAGTATTTATAAAACCACCTCAAAACCATGAAGAAAGTATTGTTTTCATGGAGTGGGATATGCATACCAGTAGGAAGATTTACACACAAGAGGTGTCTATTATTGATTTCGAAAAAAAATGAAACATTTATGGCCCCTATCCATGAAGTAGGACTTAAGCCACCACAAATCCCTAAACATTGGCCTCTTGGTGGTATATGAGCATCATTAAGAAATTTTGATATGAGGCATTGATCTTAGAACCTTTACCATTGTCAATGAAGGAATGTCAGAGTTGTAGGGTGTAAATTAATACCATAAGGATTATAATCCCTTAATAACACCTTCAAGGACCACATAAACCTTCTAGATGGAATTTTTTACCTTTAAATGAGACATGACCAATATTGGAAAGTCTTAGGAACAATGAATGGGTATCAAAATATTGACCATTTTCCTTAAAGAAAATAAAGGGTTTGAGAACCTACATGAATATTTAAAGGGCCATGAATGATGAACAATACTTGAACTACTACATAGGCTCATTGGAGGGATTTTTATCCTTAAATGGGGATAAGAGTGACATTAAGAGGTTTTTTGCACCAAGGATGGGTCTCAAGACCTTAACCATGGTAAGAGGAGGAAATGAAGAGCCTTCGGTCCTATATAAATATTTTAATGAGTTGGTCCATGAACATCGCCTCCAAGCACCACATAGGCCCTCTAAAATGGATCTTTGAGCTTTGAGCGGGATATGGGTGCTTCTAGTCTAGGTTTTGAGTACTAAGGATGGATATTATGATCGTCAATATGGTTTAATGAGGAAAAAAAGGTTCATGTCGACTAAATTAAGCTTATATGGATCATGGAATAAAATGAGGTCTTTAACCACTACACATTCCATTTAAAGGGGAATTTTAGAAACAAAATGAGATACATTAACAATTAAGATATTTTATTCATTATGAATGGGTCTCAAGGTTTTGACCATGATCATATGGGAACCATTACAAGGTTTTCCACACTATATGGTCTTCAGACACAACCCATCATACAAGGATAACAACCAATGTCTTAGGTAGTAAAATATGCTTTTATGGTTCATGTGTTGTGCATAGGGTCTGAAACAACCAACAATCTGTATAAATGGAATCTTACCCTACAAGTATAATATGGACAACATTAAGAGGTTTGAAACAATAGGGATGGCCCTAGCCATGCTCCAAGGACAATCACTAGGGTCTAAAAGTTATTTTTAGGGATCATAGTCATATGTCCACCTATAGATTTCACACTATCATTCCATGTTATTACAATGTTTTTAGCATCTAAGCCACTCAAAATTATGAATGGAATGAATTTGGGAATATTCATATTCTCTTTACATAGTACATAAATATACTTAGAGATTAATACATTACTTTTTGGTGATAAAGCCTCTTGTCTTGGAATAGTTTTTAATCCTTTAATTATTATATTATATTCATATATTAATAAAATATTATTTTCTTGTCCCTAAGATTCTTGTGGTTGTCCTTTTTTAGGGTCCTACCCTAACCCTCTTAAGTAGATAGATAGGTTTCCATGCATTAAGGTCATCTATCTTAAATAAGGCACATGAAGTAGATATAGTGTGAAAGAGAAATTGTACTCACGCTTACTAGAAGGTTCCATCTACTAGAAATTTCCTATAAGGTTAGATATAAATGACTAAAGGAGTAGAAGTAGTGTAATTAGATTTGAAGTGTGAAGCATATTTTAGTTAAGGCTTTACTCATTAGAGGTTACCCATTTAAGAGGAGTGTGAACATCATTTTCATTAACAATGGTATTTATATTTTCAGTATTTGCTTATTCTACAATTGTCTATTGCCATCGTGATTCTATCATTCCTACTCTAAATCCTAATATATCTAATTATTTCCACTTTGAATCTCCTAATTTCCTAATAAGATACTTAATATATTTGGAACATGGTTAAGGAGTTAACAATAATCCATATCATGGAAAAAAATTTCAAGGCATCAATATTATAACCCCTTCTCTAGTTTCTCTCACTTTCCAACTCATCAAACAACCTCTAAGCCACATCCACTTTATATTCCCCAATGCTAACTCTCTCTCTCTCTCTCTCACACACACACACACACACACACATCGTGACACCCATACAAATCCACACACATCCATAGGTCACCCCATACCACTAAGACCCACCATCTAGTCTATCTCTCTCACTCACACACACATTCCTATGTCCCCCACTACCACCAACACCCCCCTCATCTCTCTCTCTCTCTCCAATATTACCCCTAACTCATACTAACCCCCCCTCTTACCCCCAACTCTTCCTAAACCCCCTCCTCCTCTCTATCTCCCAAGTTACTAAGGCATTGTTTCACTCTCTTTACCTTTTTCTCTACTTACCCCCAATCTCTTAACATCCCCATTGGTCTCTACCCCTTAAAACTCCCTCTCTTTGTGTAACTCTACCCCTTACCTCCCCCCCAAACCATTTAAGGTTATCATAACCAAAACAAACAATTATAGTTACATAATGTTAAATATCTCGTGTACAATTATTTCAATAAAAACGTCTCCACATTTATTTCAATAAAAACACTTGTGTGTTTTTTTCAAAAAAAAACATGTGCACATTCATATGAACAAAAACGAGTGCACATTATTATCAAATATGCTCCTAACTCCATGAACCACCTATTACATCCCCTCTAAAACACCTAAATACCCACACATTAATCTAACCC